>CATQJA010001873.1:0-56624 GCA_958295435.1 Mesorhabditis spiculigera | reverse complement strand
TCACCATGTCCCATACAAAAAACGAAGTCCATACCAACAAGTATCGTCGATTTTTTTCGATTTCCAACAATTTTGAGTTAAATAGCTCATTCGATAGAGAAAAATTTTCTGAATATGATGGCGATATTCGTTTTTGATGAATCATCCGGGAAGTGCAAAATAAATGGCTTTGAAGTTGGCAAATTTGGGAAAAAATGGAACTTTGAAGCGCTATAACTTTTTAAAACGAGCTATTTGGCAAAAATGACCAGCGAACTCGGAATCAGCGAAAAATTCTGCACAAAATGGGCTGGGTCTTATAACGAAACGCCACCTCGACCTCGGGTGGTTCCCTTGTAAGCCAAAATGTCCAAAATCAGGTACAGACCACAGAACAGCACGCAGCATCCAATGCATGCGCAGAACAGGATCATCAAGAGAATAGGGCCCAGTAGCCACAAAATCACGTAGGTCATGCTAAAATGCAAATTCTCAGGCGAAAAATGAACTGAAATTACGTGGCATAGTAGATGGTCGGGCCACAGCGCTTGTCCTCGGAGACAGCCGGTTCTTGCTTGATCTCTGCCGGTTGCTGGTTCAACAGGTCCATCTGTTGCTATAATGCAGCATTGTGTAAGCGCACGTAGCAACTCTCTACGAATGGCCTTTGTCTTTTACCTTAGCACTTTGGTATGGCGGATTGGTGGTGGACGGGGCAGATGCAGATGGAGACCAGTCTGGATCGCGGTCGGCACGAGCAATCAGGTAGAACACGAGCATCAAAATCAACCTAGAAAAAGCTTCGTTTGAAAAAGCTGCCTAACATTCCAAGAATCACAGTTCGTAGGACGATTTGCACAATGAGGACCACCAACGGTGGCTTCTTCTGTGCGCGGGTGTACTAAAAATAGATTTCTTTTAATTGCATCGCTTTTTTCGACATAAATATAATGGATTCTCATTAATTCGACGAAGACGAACATTTTTTGTATACTTTACAGCCCGATAGCTCAAAGGGGAACGGAGATACAAGAGTTGGGAACAAGGTCAAATAAAGGCTTGCCCGGCTTTTTTGCTCACAGTCTTACCATAAGCATCGTCACAAGGTCGACGCCCTGCTTGGCCAAGACGAAAAGCGCGGTGACGAGGAGGATACGCGGCAGATGACGCTGCACCGGACAGTCGTTCCATTCAGCGATGCCAAGATAGATTGCAACGCAGGCCAACAACGTCTGGGCGGCCACCAGCACCGCTGCGATGACTAAATCAAAAGAATGTATCAAAGAAACTAATGTTATAAGCGAATAACTTCAAAGAAATAGTAAGAAAAATATAAAAGGCATTCTTACTCAGATCATCGCTAGGAGCTTTCCGGGCCACATTCACCGTCTCACGCAGCGTCTCGCGGGTAGAACGCGAGGCGCGAGACTGCATGACGGCTGAAAATTGTCGAAATAAATTACGGCAGAAATACGTTTTTATAAGAAGTTCAACACCAACATTTAATGCCATCGCGTGTCGACGTCGTCGGCCTTGCCTGAATCGAAAAACGGTTTAAAGAATTCTTCCAACAAGCCTACCGATGCATCACTTGGTTTCGCGCGGCTGCTAAGACTGCTTTTCACCTGAATACTTGGATGGACTCGACAAAGTCAAATTCCCACCTGACTCTTCGTGCTTTTAACGATGGATTTGCTCTTCGACTTCTTGGCCATCTTGCAGGCTCGGCTGCCCGACTGGCTCTCGAGTATCGGGGAAGGATGGAATGCCTTCGCTCTCAAAAAGTTTTCCGATTAAACGCCTAAAAGGAAATTTTGATATGTAAAACTGGTGCGTCATGTGTGAATGCTTTGACCATACCCGGCACTTGAACATCAATGCACTAGCTTTTCACTTCCGGTATATTCTTTTTTGAGTCCCGCCCCGTTCTGGAGGATCCCTTTGTTTTGCTTTTAACTTTGATGTTTATTAATAAATATATCTGTAAGTTGCCATTGCCAAAGCTCATCCGAAAGAGAACGGCCGATCGCTTTGTGCATAATCTTAATATCAACTGTTTATCTGGAACAAATCGAGGTAAAAATGGTACACAAATCAATCAGCCCTCAACGGCGACTTCCGGCGTTTTCGCTTCTCTTTTGCATGTTGCGGTGAGCCATGAGCATTTCGCGTGTGTTGCTCCAGCATCTAGAAATATGCGTTTGCCCAATCCGCTCTGCGCTTACCTTCTCCGAGCGAAAGCCAATAGTGCATTTTTCGAAGGGGCATTGTATCCGTTCGGAACTGTGGATAGATCGGCAATGGCGGCGGACTCCTGAAATAAATTTCTACATAGCTGCGTTAGGAGAGGTAAATAGGGGTGATGCGTAGGTGGCTGACCGGCTTTGCGGGTAAATCTTGCCCCGCACTCGGCACATACGAACGGCTTTCCGGCCAAATCCGCTGCTGACACCGGCTCGCTCTTTCCAACCATGGTGATTGGCACATCGCCAAACCTAGAGTATGACGTTCGGGTATCGAAGGTAACCAAGATTTGCCAGCTGATTTTTTATGTGCAATTTAGCTAATCCGCGGTTGAAAATCGTAAAAGCCTATTCGAATCAAAGATACCTGTGCGTCGCGGATGGTCTATCATCATAATAATTTGCGGGATCGTCCGAGTCGGGCTTCTGCCCATCCTCTTGCTCATCGTCGTCCTGGCGTCCCAGGTTTCGTACTCGGATCAGAAAGTCGATTTTCTTTTCCAGGTTCACTTTTTTGTGCAGCTAAAAAGAAAATTTTTGCCGTTTTTAGGCTTTAGGGGTGTATCATAGCGAAAATCAGAAACTCTCTCGGAGGGGGGTTGCAACCACCTTTAATTTTTCTTCTATAAAGGAGGTACGGTTATTACAAGTTTGGTTTTATGCCTAAGTTTGAAACGCCTACACATTTTATTAGAATGTACAAAAAGTATCATTTCTCGGCCAAAAATAGACGATTTTGGACCAAAATTCCGTAATTTAAGATATTTTCAGAGTTATTAGATGGTCGTACCTTTTGAATATCGTTACAATTTGGCAAGAAACTCTTAAAATACCATTATATTGCGAAGGAAGTCTGAGCTTATTAAAAAAATGCGTTTCCTTACCCCCCCCGATAATACGAAAGCACACCCAAAAACACTCTTAAATACTTTCTATTTGTTTGCAAAGAATAGGAAAAAAAGGTTTTGTTTCCGCCTCTCGCGGGGGTTCCGAGCAGATGCAAAAGCCGTTTCGGGGGTTGCCGACTAGCAGAAAGGATGGATAATAGGGACCTTGCGTTGTGTGAGATTCTCGGTTGGCTCAGGGCTATTGTCGAGGGAAGAGCCGATGGCAGACATGGCCACTGCTATCTCCTTCCGCTGCTCGTGCGCATCCACCTGTTAAGTATTAGTAAGACCGTGTTTCTAGACACACCCACATTAAAGAAACCCACCATACTGTTCATCTCCAGCATTTTGTGGATGGAAACGAGAAACGACGAGGCGACCGGGTCCATTGCCAGTGCTAAACGGAGTCTCACTTGATTTTTACTTAGGAACCAGCGCCCAAAACCCGCTTCGCGGGCCTTGGGCGCTGGAATGCGGCCTTTGCAAGAAAAGTTTGACTTTCTGATAGCTCGGGTCCATCGGACCCACCACCCCCCCGACCACACGCGCGAGTGCAAATGGCAAGAATGAGCAAATTTGTATTTTTTCACATTATGCAAATTACCCCCAAAAATGAGTAAAACCGGCTTTAACTTTGTAAACTTATATTTTAGCGAAATTCTGGACACACCATCGGAAACAGAAGGGTCGATTCCCCCTAGTGATGAAGAATCAGAGCGTTTTATGCACGGGAAAGCCCTCAAATCGGGCCTCGAAAGTGACATCCACACACACACACACACAGTTACACGCCAAAATTATATAAGGTAGGATCTCGGTCACAATCCGGAAGGGCCAAAACCCCGACAGCCCACTTCCGAAATCTCGATAGTCAAAACCTCGAAATTCAAAAATCATCGGACGCAAACCCCCGACGACGTCAACGAGCTAATAAGCTGTTAACTGCTAATTAACTTACCGCTCCCCAGCTACCAACCAGCCTGGAGTCACCCTACAACAACGATCAAGTATTTGGCTGAAAACACCAGTTT
This sequence comes from Mesorhabditis spiculigera, assembly GCA_958295435.1. Taxonomy (NCBI): domain Eukaryota; kingdom Metazoa; phylum Nematoda; class Chromadorea; order Rhabditida; family Rhabditidae; genus Mesorhabditis; species Mesorhabditis spiculigera. Next base: position 52,484 of record CATQJA010001873.1, on the reverse strand, counting down.
CAGCTAAATACTTGTTCAGTGCAGCTTGGGATTAGTGGTAGACCGGGATGTGAGATGTCGGGAGGTGAGTGTGTGCTGGGTATATATGGGCCCGAAGACTCCTGTAGCAGGGCCCCCTCCCCCTTGCCCCCAGGGGTCGCCCATTTCCATAGCTACACCCGGTCCAGGGACCCTCCCTTCCCTTTCACCCGGGGACAAACCGACAGAAAGACAGAGAGACCGACCGACAGACGGACATACAGACGGGCGCATGGCCATTCGCCGGGCCCCTCTTCTTGTCTGTTCTATCGCTGGTGGCCTCTGCCGAACCACCCGCGGGGGCACACCAACATAACAACAGGGTAGACAAGATTTAAAGGGATGGGCAAGAGGGCGAAGCTTAAGCCTAGGCGAAGCCGAAAACCAAGCCTTAGCGGAGTCGAAGCATAGGCCTAAGCCCAAGCCTAACCGCATAAATCTAAGCGAAGCCGAAGCATAAGCCTATGCGCATGCCTAAGCCGGTTAAGCCTAGGCCAAGCCGAAGCATAAGCCTAAGGTTAAGCCTAAGCGAAGACGAATCAATTGATATAACTTTTAGCCACGGCTACCGTAATGCCGCAAAATTACAGCCCTTCACAGTTTTTCGCATTCCATTCCCTGGTAAGTGCAGACCAAAGTCTAGCCGACGATCTTCAAGGGCTCTTCAAGCGTCCGGGGTCACTGTAGATTTTATCGGCTCTGAACGACCCATCAGTCTTTTTCCGCCCGCGTAACTTGATGATTCCATAATTTTTTAATCGCTACCAAGTAGCGACCTTCAAAGCGGCTCGACATCTGCGGCGTCTTCCCAGCCCCTTTAAAACCCTCAAACGCCGCCCCCCCCCCCCCCCCCCCGCGGCAAATCCCGAGTTATCGACCGCCAAAAACCCCGTCATCAGCCCGCCACTTTCCGGGTTTTGTGAATGAAAGGGGGATGTGGCTGGATTGTGTGGGGGAGGGGGATGCGCGGGTAAAGATGGGTAATTTGCGAGAGATGGTCCCGAAGGGATGGATGGACACATACACAAACAGACAGACAGACAGACAAGAAGACAGACAGAAAACACCCCCTAATTGGAGCTGATCCCCATGGATACGTGAAGATATGGAAGGGGAAGGGGGGAGGATGGAAGACAAGAAGGCAGCACCATCATTCGAAGGCTCATCACGACGACGCGGCTAGGTGTACGGTCGCGTGGGCCACGGTTTAGCGGTTGAGATGGAGCGCGCAGGACGTCACTCGATTCGCCAGAATGTAAGCTTTGGCCATGCGGAAGAGGTTTTCGTCGAAAAATCAACTTTTTTGGTTAAACATCGATATTTTTTGTATTTTCTAATCAAAATGAGCTAGATTTTTACGGCAAAATATATTAAAAAACAGTTTAAAAACACTTCCCGGAAAATATTGTTCTGTTTTAAGTCTGGGCCGACCCCCTTGGACTCCCCCGGTTCTTCAACCGTCCGTTCCCGAGCTTCTTCATGCTCTTCAAAAGCCCGCCCCTCGACATCTGGCAATCAGCCAAAGGTGCGATGACCATAGCTATTCTGCTGCACCAATAAATTCCGAATTTCCAGCTGATCACCGTAGAAGCGATGCGCGAACCACCGACCTTTCAAGCGATGGCTCGCCGCCGTCTCTCCCAGCCTCACTCTCAATCCCTCGATTCGGCCCTCGTGTGAGTTGACTGGACTCGCGCTCAGAAGATCATGCTCAATGCAGTACCCGCTCCGAGGCTTACCGGATTCTCGAATTTCTGCACTGCGGCAACGTGGATATGGGCTCCGATTTGAAGTATCTGTGCCAGCATCGTATACGCTATTTGCTGGTCGGGATTTAAGGGATTGAAACGGGTTAAAAAGAGAGGAAGAACTAAGTGACTTGGTGAGAAGCGGCAACGTTAGGGAAAGCGCCAAAATCAGCCCGTGATTGTTGCTGTCGACACTTTGGCTTGGCGCGATTTTTCTGTAGCGTGTCAGCTATCGGAGCTGTGACCTGTTGGGATTGTGGACTGTCAGGATTTAGGTTTTCGGGATTTTGGTCTGTTTGTGCGTGTCGGGGTATTGCTGGCATAGGTAGAATTGGTATGGTCTTATTACAACCAGCGAAGTAACCGAAATAACCCTAATTTCAGAATTTGACGGGAGAGGAGAGGATGAAAATCCGCGTACAAACGACTTGCCCCTGTGAGAGCAAAGCCTTCCACTCACCGACCGAATTTTCGGTTAATTTGGATGAGGAAAAGGTGGCGGAGGTGAGATTTGAAGACGGGAAGGGGAAACTACGGGACACTCCCAAAGACGCTCGTGTGCGCTAGGTAGAAGGAAGATAGAAATGACTGTTTAGCGTATATTTACGCGGCAACTGGCTGTCGAGACATTCTTTTAATTTCCAGATAATTTGCTCGCACTTCCCGGCAATCAACCGATTTGTAGCTGAAGCGAGGGCAAAGGGAGCCCACGTAAGTGCGGGCGGTACAGGTTGCTTAACGGGGGGAGGGCAACAAACCTGCTGTTTTAGATACTGGCCTCGTTTTCTGAAAATTCTAGTTTTATCTGAAAGCGTCAAAATTATAGTTAGAAATTCTATAAGAGCTAGAAAATTTCATTTAAAACGGTTTGTAATTACCAAAACTTTCCGATTCAGAAAATTTGATAGCTGAAATTAGGGTATTTCCGCTAAAATGAGCTCCTAGACATCTTTTCGTTGCTTTGAAAATGACATACTGCAATAGGAAGTGCATATAAGGCAAAAATACGTCGACACCCCGTTTGGTATCGCCCCTCCCCCCCATCAAGCAACCTTTACCCTCTGAACTTACTGTAGTGTTTTTACTCAAGTTGGAGTTTCGACTCGGGACCAAGTGCATCTTGTACAGAATTTTTCGCTGATTCCGAATCCGCTTTCCAAATTTGCTGCGGACTTTTATTTTGAAAGTTATACGGCAATTATGGTAGTGTTTTTCCCCAAAATCAAGGAACCGTTATCGTTTTCGATTTTCCTGATCGATTTCAACTTCAAAATTGGCTAGAGATTGGCTAGACAAGCATCTTAAAAGTCAAAACAATCTTTTTAATAAAAAATTAAATTTTTTTATGCAAAAAGCAAAAGAAAGGTGCAGGGCGGGGATCCGAACCGCCGCCCTGCGCTTGGCAAGCGAGTAATTTGCCAATGCAGCATGGTGCGAACCCAGGGGGTAGCTGTGACAGAGTACTCCAGGGCCCCTGGGCTAGGCAGAACCATGGAGGGAATAGTGGACCAGGATCCGAATTTTTGGCTTTTTCAAGTTTAATTTTGCACCAAAAATGACTTTGTAAAGAAAAGTCCGCAGCAAATTTGGAAAACGGATTCGGTATCAGCAAAAAATTCTGCACAAGATGCACTTGGTCCCGAATCGAAACTCCAACTTGAGTAAAAACACTTTACAGTTAGCGCCTAATAAGACATAAAAAGCTGCTTAGGTGCTAATGTTTTCGCGAGACGGACGGAATGCCTGCCAAGCAATGGCTCTACAATATATCATGTACTATCACAAAATGTCCCTCGAATGTGCAATGCGATATTTCTATACAGTGTACGTTATGCCCCGCAGGAAGCTTATAATACAGGGTGTCCCAAAAAAAAACGACCCATCTGACATTTCGCCGGGTTACATCCAAGCGGTCCCAGATTTGGACCAGAGGTGTATGAGACCCTAAATAACAACAATCCTGACTTACAGCCCCGTAGCTACAGTATTTTTAAAGTTATAGCGAAAATACTGTTTTTCCCGGAATTCTGAACAGTTTTTTCGGCCATCTTTTTGGACTTTGCATCGATTTGCATCGACTTCCGGCTGCGAATCCCTAATTTCGCTTAAGAACTGGGGTAGTTTTGCTTTGTAAAAATCGCTTAAATCGAAGTATCATTTTCACTTAATGTTTAGGGGGTCTAATTCCACGAAAACCCTATGAAAAATGGAAAATAAAGTTTGTTTTTGCTATAACTCGAGAACGACTGTAGCTACCGCGCTATAAGTCAGGATTGTGGTTATTTAGGGTCTGATACACCTTTGATCCAAATTTGGGGCCGATTGGATGTAACACGGCGAAATGCCAGATGGGTCGTTTTTTTTGGGACACCCTGTAGAGATGGTGACAGTATCAGGATGTAATCATATTCAACCTCGATTCTGGGCAACGAACTACAATTTTCAGTTACCCAGAAGGCGTCCAAATCGAGGAGAACTTCATGGGCGCCCTGAAGTTGTGGGAGAAGAAGCTGGAAAATAACGTTTGTTCCAGCTAACGTAGCCAAGAAAGGCGTTGCAACGACTTGAAGCAGTTTACGCGTCCAGCTTCACCGTCTTATTCAATAAAACACACTTTTAGCCAGTCGACAAGCGAGATATTCGATCGGCGGAAGTGCGCCGCCACGATTGGGCCAACGTCGCCGGGGCCAATCGACCGATGAGCCTCGACACGTTACGGTAGAAAGCCACCGTTTAACAAATTGACGACCGAGAAACCGAATAAACATCCAATTTGATAAAAGGCGTTGTGATGTCAATCCTTTGACTCCCGAAGACGATGAATTCGATTTGAAAAAAGGATTCCGCGCGTTAAAACGTGCGATAACGTCCCGAGGTATCTCGAGAACAGCTCAAAAATAGTACAGAAAAATTATTCTCAATTTCGAGCAATAAATCTCGAAAATACCAAAATAAATAAATACATACCAAATACCAAATAAATTCAGTGCTTTGCTTCCAAGGATAGCGCTTCCAGATGAGCCATCCCCGGCCAATCATTTCGAAAATGCCGTTTTGTCTAGGCGTTTCTTGTTGTGTAGCGTATTCGACCGGCCGCTGGCCACTCTCATGACCCGTCTCCCGATCTTCCACTCGGGGGGCTAGAGCGATCTAATGGGGTGTCGAGACGAGGATACGACCTGAAAAAAGTGGGTGGGGGGGCAGATTTCGAAGGGAAAAGCCTTCCCAATAGATGTCCCACCAAAAACCCATTGGCCCATCCCATCAATTGGTCCGCAAAAACGCGACGACACCAATTACCCCCCTGACCAGCAGGGTTTTTCTGCTGACGGTAGTAACATCTGGGTTCCGTTCCTTTCGGCTCGCACGACTTGCACGTTTTTCATGGCAAACGACAAGCCCGAGCGCACATTCCGCCGCAAAAACTGGCGTGCTGCGCTCAAAAATGCATAGGTGGCCCCGTTTTTTTGGGTCCCTCTAGCCTGTGGTAGGTAGGTAGGTGGTAGATTCTTTTTACAAGAAAACATCGAAATTCGCTCGGTAGAAATTTTGATAGTGCCGGCTTTTTAGAAAAATCGACATTTTTTTGGCAAAGATTGGTTTTCGACATTCGGCCTTCCTAAAAATGTCGGCATTATCAATCAGATTTCGACCAATACCAACCGTCGGCGTTCTGATGGCAATGTCGGCATTATGCAATTTCAACATCCTAGAATTTAGGTGATAGGAATTTCGACTTTACGAAGATGAGCAAGAAAAACATAATAAAAAGAAATTGCTATATCGCTTTCACATTGAAGGGGTGATTAATCCTCAGCAAAATGATGCCGGATTTTTTCCTCGATTTTTCCGCCCTCAAAATAACCTCAGAAGCATCCCGGAATCTTCGATTACCGATGACGGAATTTCCAAGAAAATACAGCCCCCCAGCCCCTCAGCCGATGGGCAATGAAAATGCCTTTTGACGGCAGTGGGAAAATGCAAATGCACGTAGGGACGGACTATCCCCCAGGCTTCCGACCGGCACATTGCCCCCTAGCTTGGCAGCCAGCGAACTTGGGAGTCGTTGTAGGTAAGCAAAGCTAAGCCGAAGCTAAGCCTAAAACCGAAACCTTTCCTCTAATAAGCTCATCCCTGGGCCTGAGTAAAAGCCTAACTAGGGAAGTGCAAATAAAAGCCTAAATTTTAAGTTTTGCACCACTTCTCCGCCCTCCCTTGTGAGCCCCTTCCCAGAGAGGGGTGTCCGTCTGTCGGGTGGTGTAGTGGCTAACTAGCCTGCCTCTGGGGCGGAGGGTCTCTGGTTCGGCGCCCGGACATGCAAAATTTTTTGCTTTGGTCAAAGTCAAGAACTTTAGACTTTTTCAAAGTTTCAAAGTCGAAAAGGCCGTTCTCTTAATTTTTAAATTCATGAAACCGATTACAAAGTGGTGGCGGGAGTGCAAGCACTTTTGTGGGTAGGACACTAAAAAATTCACCTGTTTTTTCGTAAGGTAAGCCTACACGCAGACAATAATAAGGAAAATGTTCAAAAATCTGAATTTCGGACTTCGAAACTTTGAAAAGGTTGTTGACTTTGGCCAAAAAGCAAAAAGAGGATGTCCGAGGAGTCGAACCAGAGACCCTCCGCCCCAGAGGCAGGCCAGTTAGCCACTACACCACTCGACAGACGGACACCGCTCTCTGGGAGGGGCTCATAAAGGAAAGTGGAGAAAGTGCTGCAAAACTTAAAATTCTACTAATTTTTTGTATTAGGCGTTTTGCAAATACTGATTGCAGTTTCGGAATCCCCGTCGCCGACTCTATCAGACCCATATTTTTGCTAGGCGGTTTGCTGGATTTTTTATTTGCACTTCCCTAGTAAGTCGAGGCTCGAATTTTGCAATTTCAAATTCGCAAGAACTGAACCTAACCTCGTGAGCCAAAAAACCCTGACAATTGCGAGGCCATAAAAATCGCGGTCATGATGTGCTTGGGATTTTTAATTTAATTTCAATAATTTTAGGTTTTCTCGACGTGTTGCTTTATTTAGTGTCTGTGCTTTCTTTACCGTCAGCTTGGCTGCTTCAGCTTAAGCTTCAAGACACCGAAAATTGTTTCGGAAGCAAATATCGAAACAACCGCGCACCGGGACCAGGGTACCAGTTTTGCTGGTGGTGCGACGGGATCAAAACGGAATTCTCGACGGGACTGTCACCATCGAGGCCATCACAAACACATATCCCATCCCCCCTCCCCTCTACCCCCTCCCAGACACCTCCGAATTATGCCATACCACGGGCGGGGAAGGGGCGGAGCCTCGGGTACTCCGTGGCTGACTAGACTTGCCTCCCCCTCGCACCCTAGTCCCTTCTTTCACCCTTTAGTCTCGGGAAACCCCCCGGGATTCTTATTCTAAAATTCTTTTGGGTTTCAAATAGTAGAGCTTGGAGAGATTCAAATCAAAACCACCCTCAATTCTAAAGACTTGCGTTGGCTTTCGCTAAGTCTGTCTTTTTCCCCCATGCAAATCAAGTCCGAAGCTGTTCTTTTTGCAGCGCAGAAGCATAAACAAACGACTTTTAAGCATTTGCTGCCTATCATCATGTTTAGATACCTTATTCTTTCCGATCCTGAAGTGCCCCTTGCCCTCCACTCATACCTAAACAGTGCCCCCCTCCGGGTAGTAGAGATCAAATATTAGCAGTCAGAGATCCACGAAACGTACACCGGATACGCTGGCCACCTTAACGGGACACAGAAGGCAAGGATTTACCAGATTTTTTTACCATTTTTCGTCATTAAAAGGGGTTATGCCCCGGTCGTTTTCTCTGCATCTCGCATCGCGAAACATTTCAAAACTATAAGCCCTTCAATTGCGAGCTCCTTACGTGTCACGCCGTGTAGCTTTGCGTATCGCGTTGCATTGCGTATTGCGTGCAGAAAAATCTTTAAAAATACATAACCATGCCTTCCGAATCCCTTTAAGAACCTATTTCCAGGGCCCGAAGAATTGCTTTGTTTTTTCTAAAGTATGTAGACGTGCATTTCCCTGTCTGCATTCTATTGAGTGCCGAGTGATAATTGTAGCTAGGTGTGGTGCGGACTGGAATGGGTGGAAATGCCTTCGCCACCTGGGCCTCTATTGTCCCGATTCACCAGAAGGCAGAAGCCCGCGGGGCCACCTCAATTGGCCCCAACCCCCCCCCACCCCGGGCACAAATTTGGATATATTTTTTTTATGCTTTCGCAGTTGAGAGTGGGACATTTGGGAGAAAGAGGCAAACCTGCCATTAACCTGACATTAACAAGTAGATTTCATTGCCTTCTCAGTTCCTTTAATACACTTCCGGCTTCCTTTTGCTTTCGGCCACATTTTCTATACCACATTCCAGATTTACGAGAAGCCACCGCCAGAATCGCACCAACGATGCTGGGGTGGCTGGGACTGTGCGGGCTTCTTTTATATGCACAAGCCCTCGTCGATGTTCATCTACAGGAGCTGCGGCTGGGAGAGTAGGTTTTATTTATGTTAATTCAACTAAATGAAGCCTGCTCTCTCTCTCTCTCTCTCTCTCTCTCTCTCTCGTTGAAAAGTTCCTCCAGCTCTGTCATACCGATGTAGTGCTATGGAATTTAGATTGGCAGGGTTGGGGGTTAGGGCCAGGTGGACCGCCTCCCCCCAGCTCACCTTATAATTACCGAGTCCGCTTTTGTCACTTGACACCCAGGAAAGGGTGGGCCGACAAAAGGAGTGTCCCGGAATGACAGCGGGGTCAACCAATTCGGCGAGATTTTGGAGGTGATGAGGTCCTGTCGGGCAAAAAAACAGTCGCGTTTCTTTCGTGTTATCGAAAGCGATTTTGAGAGAGCTTTAGAGAGCAAGACACTCAGCGAGATAGATAGCTACAGTTTTGCAACCCCCTCCAAAATGACCCAAACTTTCCGTTTCCGGGAATGATTCTCCCGTTTTCGAGTGGCTCCTATTCTCCTCTCTATTGCTCATCTTCTTCCGGCTTGAGGGTATGGGTTCTAAAACGTGCCCCGTGGCTACAAGAGCCATCCCGACTCGGACGGGGGCGTCGGCCGGTGGTTTTCTATAGAATGGCCTGCCCTCACAAAGCACCAATCACTCATCTCTCCTCCCGCTATGGCGGTGGCTCGGGTTGTACCCCCTTTAACCAAGAAAAGAGGAATGGGGCTCGAATTATGGCCTTTAGCTAGAGAATAAGGGCAGAAACAATTGTATACTTTACTTTGATCGACAGTCGGCCTTTTTGCCTGAAAATTATTTTTTTGCATTTTTTTTTAAATCTGGCTGATACGTCGATTTTTCGGTAATTACCAATATGAAGCTCGAAGCTTCCCACTTTCGAGCGCCCGAAAAATCTTCGTATGGAAAAGGAAAAATAACTTAACCAAAAGAAATAGAGCACTTTCTGCGCCATTGAGCTTCAAAAGGAAAGAGCAAAGATTTCCAGAGTGTGATTTCCCAAAACATCACTGCTAGCTGCCACCCAGCGTAGCTTCTGTGACTTTCCGTGATTCCGCTCGATTTCCGCTCAACAACCCATCCCCACCCTCAAAAATGCCAACTCGAATTTTCCGGGTCGCTACTTTTACGGGCGGCTGGGAGAATTTTTGGAACATTGAAAACCCTCGGGAAACTTGAAATTTATGAATTAATGGTCACGAAATTTTTTTCTGCCAATGATCGCTGCTAGATTGCCTTTAACAACCCGAAAAATTCAAAAATAAAGAGTAGAATGGCAAATAAAGATCTACCAATAATCGCTGCCGGTTCGCAATTAACAGATCTGAAAATTCAATCCCGAAAAACTAGGAGAACAAAATTAATTTCCGGAAATCAAGTTGCGTGAACAAATGTTCGATTGCCTTTCCCGACCTTAAAAACGACACTGAAAAAAGAAAATAGCATTAACCTCCTTGAAATTCCATTTCCCCAAAGATCCCTGCTCGATTGCCCTTAAAATTCAAACTGACAAGATTAGCATATCTTTGGGTGGGGTTGTGTGTTTCTATACGAACGCGTCGCGGGGTGGGGGTGATTTGTCCCTGAAGGATCGGGACAAAGGATTGGGAGGTGGAAGATAATAGATGGCCCGGTCATCACTCACATTGCCCCCCAGTCTCCTCTAGCCAACTACCATCACTGCAAGAACGTAGAATATACAATAGCACGGGCTACGTTGCGACATGCTAATTTTTAGTGTTTCGAATGGATCGATTAGTTATTGTTGATCGGGGTAGACTCGCGAAAAATCAATTTAAAAGTTTTTGATTCGAAAAGTGGAACCTAAGCACCCGTCTCGCCCACTACCTGGCCCACTAATAAAACAAATAGCTGGAAAAAACAGGGTCGAAGTCAAAGTCTAACCCTATTCCCAAGCAGAACCTTAGGCCTGCGTAGACTTCGAACTACAGTTAGACTTTCAACTAAAAAACCTCTTCATCTTCCTCTTTTGATATATTTTTTTATTCCTCAGAACCACCCTAAAAAAATTGGCTCCCCACTCCCAGAACTTGTCCCTCAAATTTGCATACGAATAGCCGGTGGTGTACGCGGCTGTACTAGCTACAATCTTCCCGGTCATTGGTTATCTCTCTGTCTCTCACTCTTTCGCTCCCTCCCTCTCTCTCTCTCTCTCTCTCTCTCTCTCTCTCTATCTCGCCCTCTCACTCAAATTGTATAAAGCCGGTTGATGTGCCCTGCAGTCACATAAGATGCGGTCCATCAGCTCGGCTTCATCCCCCCCCGTAGAGGAGGAAGAGCCGTGAAGGGGCGGAGGAAGAGAATATTTGAATAGCGGTCCCCTCGGTTATGATCACATCTTATATTCTGTTTCATGGATCGTCCCTTCCCGTTTATGGCCTCAGGGTATATGAGTCAGGCTGCGAAGGAGGAAAGGAAGGGGGGGGGGTGGACAAGACAGATCATCTGTACGGTTATTGCCCCTAGGACTACGCAACGCTCCGCTGGTGAACGGTGGCAAAAGGGGGGTTAGAACGGGGTGCTAAAACTAGAGCGTACTGATACGTACTTGGGGGCCCTATGCAGATCAGTTTCGGGGTGGGATTCAGTTTGTATGCGTAAGCTTCGCACACGTCAAGTGCCTTTAATTATTTTTCTTCCTCTCGCTCTCACTATCCGTCTCGTTCTCTGTCTGTCTCTCTGACGACCTCGAGCTTTGATTCTGCTTTTTCTCACGCTCTCACTCTTTCTTTATATCTCGGTCTCTCTCTCTCTCTCACGTGCTCGCTATCTCCCTCATTGTCTGTATGACATTCTAGAGCTTCTTTCTTGCTCTTTCTCGCTCCCTCAAAGTCTTTCTCTCTGTCTCTCTGTCTCTCTCACTCACTCGCTCTCCCTCTCTCACTCTCTTTCTTTCTCTCTCTCTCTCTCTCTCTCTCTCTCTCTCTCTTCCTCGCCCTTTTCCTAAAACGTATAGGCATAAATCCACACCAAGATTTTATCCTGAATCCAATTATCCGCCCATTCCCCATGCTACTGACAGCTTAGCAGCTTGACTTTTGAGGGAAACGATTAATAGTGGTGTCGGAGAGAGAGAGAGAGACGCAGAGAAATCAAGACACTTCCACCCTCCCCTCCCAATTAGGTCCTTCTACGAGGGGGTTGAACGGAGGCCAATATCTATTGGCGGGGGAAATTGAAAGCAAACAAAGTATGGGAACGGAACGGAGGGACGGGGGGATGGATACCAACGGATTATCCCACTCGACACACTCGACGGATCACCTTCCGAATACATACACAACAATCCCCCCTGAGGACCACCCCCGGTCACTTGTTGCCACATGGAATTGAGCAAGAAAGAGGAATGGATTCGGGGCAAAGACTGAAACGAATTAATGCTTAGCTTTAGGTTTTAACCCAGATTCCTCAAATAAACCTGCTAGTTGTCCTGGTACTGTTTTTTAGCAGTTTTTGACTACTAGAAAGTCCTAAAAACATTAGAATATTCTGTGGTTGTAGCCATTTTTCATACATTTTTTCGAATGCATATCTATTTTTTACTTTTTATATCTAAAAACTTTGTAAAGTAAATGGTTTTGATTTCGTCATGGAGCTGTACGTCCTGGGAAGAATGAGTCCTCCGCAAACCCCCCGCTAACAGTTCAGTACGTAGAAAGCTTCCCGAAAAATGACCGTCAGCTTCCCATTGCCAAGCCAGATAAGCCAAGCACGGACGCAAAACTCAAAAGATAGGCTTCCCGGCCTGGTCCCTTTAAGAGCGATGTGTTGAGTCGGCTGAAGCGATGATTGGAGGCGATAAACGGCCTCGACCAGTGTGGGCTAATCCTCCCAAATGGGTTGCGCAACATTCGGGGCCCCCTGGCTATGGACATTGACAAAAAAGTGATGGATCTGACCGGAGAGGGGGAGTGCAGCAGGTGGTTCTCACACATTTCTCATACCCCAAACATCATACCAATAGGCTGGGTGGGACCGGTTGAAGGGATTGGAAAGGCTTTGTACTACAGGAGGTAGCAAACGAGCCGAGAACTCGCCGGTTTCCTATCTTAAGATTTTAAAAATGGTAAATGTCCTACAAAATGTTAAATTTCCGAGTGTCGAAATTACATAGGCTAAGCGCCAAGAAAACCTTATTTTCCTTTCGTTAAGCGCTGAACACGAAACGTTATAGTTTTCAGAAATTTCCGAACGCATCCCCCCGGAACTCCCCGGAGCGTATTGTTGCGTAGTTGCGACTCACTAGGGAATACCTCTTCTGACTCTTCTTCTGACCACTCTTTCTCGCCCTTCGCATATATATTGGGTCACTTTGTGGGGATTGAAGGGATTTATGGCATTGTGAGGGCAAGGGTGTCTTTTCGAGGGTCATCCTCCCTATTTTTCTTCTCCTCCTTCCACAACGCACCCATCAATTCCGGTGGTAAGGCCCTCGCGCCATGGCTGGAAAGTGGGATTATGAAGTCGAAAGAGTTGGTTTGGGTCGAAAAGGGGAGGAGGGTTCGTATTTTTTAAAGGGATAGTGACAAAAATAAATCCCGAAATGCCATGCTTCACAGAGGCCGAAATCCAAGTCAGAATAGCGACAGGAATAGGTTCGGCAAGCTTACACCGTAGAGAAAAATCTCGACAGGCCAGAATACCGACAGGTCTCAAATACCGACACATCGATTTTAGAACGTCCTAGCCCCCTTTAAACCGGGATTTCCAGTTGGTGTGGTTCAAATTCCATAATTAGTCGGGCCCCTTCCGGCTGCTGTATCGTCTACAGCCCATCTATTATTTGTTTGCGTAGCGATTCTTCCCTCTTTCTGCCATTCCGTTAAACACCACTTCACACCACCGCGGCTTATCACACCCCGCGATTCACACCCACAGCATTTGATGGGTGTGCGAGTGTTTGCCCGAAAATCGGGGGGTATGCCTTCCGCTTGGAAAACTGTACGGTACAGGAGGGTTGGAAAATGGGGGCCAAATTGGGGAAAGGGTTAAAGGGGCTCCGAAATTTGGTCCACGGCCCCCTGCTGTGGTTCCTGGCAAATAGCCAGATGCGGCCGCACCGCGACCACGTCGCCTGACCATTTCCACCTATTTTAACGCGAAAACGCTTGAATTTAAAAATTCTGATACTATTTTTGGGATCCTCAACGAAATTTGATCATTCCAGACTTTTAAATTATGAAAATTGACGAGAGAATCGCCGAGATCGAGAGATTGGGTGCCTTACAAGGCATTACGACATGTAATCGCCGCGCACTCAATATGTCGTTTTTGCCTCAAAAAGAATTCGGTTTTTCTCAAACATTTTACGTTTTTCGCAATCAAATCACTTTTTTGGCACTTCTCGGCAGTGACCCTTTCGTTTTTTGACCCAGAGGTTCAATCCCCGCACGCACGAATTTTGACTTCTGAGCCCCTTTAAGCGGAAGCCGTAGCGCCTAGAGCCACAATCCCAAAATTCCGACCTCGAAAATCCCGACCGGACAAAAGACCGACAGGCAAAAGCCCTACTAGTAATAATAGAAAAACACTGAAAACCAATTTTTTTTCAGTGAACACGTCTGCCCGCACGAAGAATTAGAAGTCGTCACCATCAAAGAACCATGCGTGCAGGTACCGTAATCCTAAAATCTAATTTTCATGGATGTCCAGGCTTACACCAAATATGTGCGATCCCGGAAGCCGGGCTGTGAGGGCCCGTTTCGCTCTTGTTCCGTCCGGCAGCCAAAGTATCAATGTATTCAGGTTTTTATTCCGTTTTTAGGGTAATCTACTACCACACCTATAAACGGGTGAATCGGACACGCCGGCATACGGTACCCGAGTGTTGTCCCGGATGGGAACGGACTGACAGTGGCTGTAAAAGAGGTATTGAGAGTGGGAGTTTGAAATTTGTGGCAATTGGGAGTTAAGTTAGTATAGGCATAGCTAGCTAGTATAGGCTACAAAATGTATTCACCACTTGGTGCCACGTCTGACTGTAAAGTGCTTTTACTCTCGTTGAAGTTTCGATTCGGGACCAAGTGCATCTTGTGCAGAATTTTTCGCTGATTCCGAATCCGCTTTCCAAATTTGCTGCGGACTTTTATTTTGAACGTTATACGCCAATTATGGTAGTTTTTTTATTAAAATCAAGCAGCCGTTATCGTTTTCGATTTTCCTGATCAACTCCAACGTCTAAATTGGCTAGAGATTGGCTAGACAGGCATCTTAAAAGTCAAAACAAGCTTTTTTCCAAAAAAATTAAATTTTTTTATGCAAAAAGCAAAAGCAGTGATGCGGGACGGGGGTCGAACCGCCGCCCTGCGCTTGGCAGCGAGCACTTTGCCAATGCACCATGGTGCCAACTTGTCTGCGGGCTGTGAGAGCGTACTTCACGGCACCCGGGAGTACTCGAACCAAGGAAGGAATAGTGGGCCAGAATCCGAATTTTTGGCTTTTTTAAGCTTAATTTGCACCAAAAATGACTTTTTAAATAAAAGTCCGCAGCAAATTTGGAAAACGGGTTCGGAATCAGCGAAAAATTCTGCCCAAGACGCACTTGGTCCCGAATCGAAACTCCAACTTGAGTAAAAACACTTTACAGTAAGCCAATAATAAGCTACGCTACGTTAGGCGCTGATAAAACGGCCAACTATTTCTACCCTCCCATAACTGGAATAGTACCCAGTTTCTTGAAGTAATCCTAACCTTGTTGCCCATCCGAAAAAGCCATACGGTACCCCTCAATTTTGCGCGGTACCCCCGAAAAGGGTGATGACCTATATTTCGTGATTGCCTCCTCAATCAACACCCTCAATCACTCCTCCACCCCTCCCCACCCCCGTCCGGCCCTTGTTTTCACAATACATTACGACGCATTAGCGCCCCCCGGCTGTTTATAGTCACGTCGCGTAGTGATTGTGACAGCCGGCCCACTGGGACCTTTTTAAAGGGAGCGGTAGGTGCGCAGCGGCACTTGATCGTGAATAGCGACAGCCGGCCGGGGTGCTAATCGACTTTTGCCTTTTTGTAGGGCCCCTCATCGGTTCAACCCGCGAGGCCAAGGTCCGTTTGGGGCCCCAACAATGGCCCTCCGTCATTAGGCCCAATTTGCATAAGAATAGGGGGAGAGGGTGGAAAGGGCTGGGAAATGGACATGGTCACCGGAAGTCGGAAATATTGGGTTGGAACGTAAGTCTCTGCGTATTTTCAAGCTCAATTTTCGCGCAGAAATCCGAACTTTTTTGCTGTGTCCTATATACCATTAGAAAAAACATTTTTTGCTCTACAAGGCTCCAATAGCCGCCTATTTTATAGGCGTTATTTTCGAATGGATTTCGGGGAACGAAGTATCGACAAAAATGACCCTCGAAGGCTCGACGACCGCACCATGCAAAATCTTTTCGCACCATAATTATCAAATTCAATTTGATCTATTATGTACTCACCCAGTAGGACTACAGCTTGCTGCCAAAGATTAACAGGTTTATGGATTCGTCTACGCTAAACTCGCGCTCAAATTATCATACCAGACAGTGGTTCTCCTTGGTTGATGTTTTTCCATGAAAATTTAAAGATAGCTCTGTGTGATTTTGAACGTTGTAGTTTCTTCTAAATAGGCAGAAGAGTCGAGCACGAGCTTGGGATGTGCTAAATAATTGTTTTTAACGCAGAAATTAGCAAGTGAAGGAAGGGCGCATTTTGGTCAATTTTTCGATCTGTTAAAAATTAGTGAAAGGCAATTTAAAAAATAAACTAATTACATGAAAAGGTAGAGGAATAAAAACTCTTTGAAAGCACAATAGATCATAGGTAAAAGTAATTAGCGATCGTGCTCAAAATCGAGCTCAAAGGAAAGCGACGATTTTCATTCTAACCCATTAATTTTGAGCAATGTGGGCGTAGAAAATAAACTAATGCCGGTGTATGATAGAGAAAAGAAAGCTCTTTTGAATGATATATAACACTTGGTCCAAAGTCTACGACTAAGACAAGCAGCGAGCTTTAAAAAAGCGCAGAGACTTACGTTCCAACCCAATATTTGACGGAAGGGAGAGTTAAAGGGACCTGGGAGGCTTACTGCCAAAATAGTGAAAACCCTTAAAATTATGTGGAAAAATTCGGAGTATTTCACGATGCCAAGAGCGAATGTAGGCCTGACATTCCTTGGAAATGCAAGACATTCGCCGAAGCCTAAGCCTGAAAACCATTGAAAAAGTAAGATGAAATCAGGAAAATCGCAGCTGTCATGCTTCCGTTAATTGCTCCATTCTGTCTGGTCGACCTTATAAATTCAATAGAACAGCTGGCTTGTCGGCGGTATCGGCAAAAGACTGTCCATTGCATAAGGGCATTTACTCTCCGCAAAGCCAAGGCCAAGGTCCCGCAACGAAAGACGGAGGAGAGCAACGGGAAGGGATTAACCGAACCGGGTCGGAGGTCATTTTGTAACGGGGCATTCGGAATATTGTAGTAGATACTCTTAATGGTTGTAGTATATACGCTTAATGGTGCCTGCGGCACCATCATCTGCCCCGCCTCTCAAGCGGGTCATCCCCTCGATTCCCGAAATCAGTCAGTCGATCCCCAGACTCAGATCCCAGACCCTGACCCCTTCCCTGTCCCTCCTTAAGCTAAGCTAACTCGAAGTCCCACGGGAGACCGGAGGCCCTCTCGGGCCGACGGGATTCCGTCCCCTTTGGATGCTTTATAATTTCTAAGAATCATATTTGTTAGGGTCTGTATCCGCGCCGGCCGACTTCCTTTCTCGGCCTCTATCCCGTCCCCAGTTTTTATATGACAGTTTAAGTTACTCTAATAAACCCCTCATAACAAGTCCGTGGGTAATAAATACACTTTATACATTAAGACCTTCCTCATGAGTTTCCCCCTAGTCAAAAGAGTGTCAACGTCACAAAATCAGTAGCATCAATCATAGTTCGTATCTGGGACATTTCATAGAACAACCTATGGCGCGGAGCCAGTTAAGTTAGGATTAGGGTTCCTAACTAGAAGAGTAGTAACAGCCCCAACATGGGAAGATCGTAACTGGGGTGTGTCTCTGGCATAGAGCCCGACCCACTCGGTTATGACAATATATTATAAAAAGGTATCCTACTACATATATAAAAAAATAGTGTCTGTGTGTGTGTGTGCATTTGCATGCAACTTCCGTGAGGTTGTCTTCCACCTACATCCTTAGGGGAAAGTCTATAGGGTACGTATGATACGTCATTAGGTGCGTAATCGAGCCGAGATGAGTGCAAACACATCAAAGTTTTGAAAAATTACTGTTTTCGCTATTAAAATTGAGTTTTTTGTAAAGATATCGAAAAACCTCTTTGTTAGGAGGCAATTTGCATACGCCGGAAGTGGGGAAAGCCTATATAAGGGGCCAGAGGGGGCTTCTCATTTTTTTGCGATCGGTTCGGGAAGAAATATGCACATTTTTGACTATGATGTGCGTTATACGGGGTCAGGGTTAAAAAGCCGCGAAGCGGTTTTTCAACCCTGGTACTAAATAACGGTTTCGCGGAGGTTAATCTCGCGCAAAAATTCATTTTATCGAATTTTCCGTACGTCGCGTCCTGCTTAGGATAGTTGATGGCTCTAGATTTCAAAAAAGATCGTGTGGGCCGGAAAGCCCCCAAATTCCATAGAGCCATAATCCCCGGCTTATTCTTGACGCTAGTTTAAATGCCACCTCATTTTAAACATCCTATTTCAACAACTTTAAGCCGCCGAGAGTCGGGATAATTCGGCGAAATGAATGAGGAGCAAAGCAAAATCCCCTTTCCATGATTTCGATTTCAGTCGACTGCTCACCGGATCTTTGCCATAATGGCGGCACTTGTCTACCAATCCGGAACGGAACCGACCAACTCTGCGAATGCTCATCCGGCTTCACCGGAGCCCGCTGTCAATACGGTAGCTCGAAACGTTTGAAAAGGGAATTTTGACCCACCGCCCCCACAGCCAGATTAAAAAATTCTGACTAAATTCTCATGTATTCTTCCTCTAAAAAACAAGACCAACATCTTGCTATAGTTTAAGGCACGGTAGCGCCAAGAAAATTCACCTTAAATGAAGGCGGAGTCGCCAGAGAGGGGGAGGTATTAAAATAGAGTCTTGTTCAGATGTAAATGAATGCCTGATCGAGAACGGAGGTTGTGGTCACGATTGCGTAAACACGATCGGCACTTTCTACTGTAGATGCTGGCCCGGATTCAATTTGGGCCCCGACGGGAAGGCTTGCCAGGGTAGTTGTGCTTGGGAAAGCCTAAAAAACGATTTCCTAGACATTGACGAGTGTCAGGCGTCAAATGGTGGATGTGCCCATCGTTGTATCAACACCCCGGGAGGTCATCGGTGGGTTACGGTAACCGGAAACTTAGGTCTCCTTTTCAGATGCGAGTGTCCGCCGGGTAAGATGCTGCATTCGAACGGTCGAAAGTGCGTCGGTACGTGAAAAATCCAAATTTTTAAATAGATTTTAAGAGCTGAATACATGCGAGGCAGACAATGGAGGATGTGAGCATATTTGTGAAGAGAGGGAGGGAAAGGTATCTGCGTTTTAAAGTACAGGCCGTATCTTATAGATGTACCGATGCCGTTGCAAGAAAGGATACCATCTTGGTGATGACGGGAGGAGGTGCTTGCGTGAGTTTTTACGAGTTTATATTAGAATTCTTATTCGATTATTAGATTTCTATTTAATTCTTTTGAAACATTGCGTTTCGCCCTTGTAAATTTAAACTTAGAGTATAGGGTTTTTCCTAAACGCCGATACTTTAGCCGTGGACCCATGCTTGGTGGACAAGGGGGGATGCCAACACCATTGTGTCAACGACAACGGCCGCGCGAGATGCCAATGCTTTGGGGGATATCGTCTCACGGCCGATCGAAGAACCTGCACCGGTATCATTAACATGAATACTGTAGTTTGTTCTCAATTTAGACGTTGACGAGTGTGAGCTGGGACTCGGAGGGTGTCAGCATGATTGCGTTAATTCCTATGGTTCCTATAGGTTTGTGGATCTGAAGCAGGGTTTAGGGACAAAGGTTGCCCTGGAATAGAATTTTGTCGGGTTTGAGGGTGTTTTCCAAAGCTGTATAATATACTTCCAAAGCTAGAGATCATTTTTCATTGTGAACGGGCCACGTATCGATTTTTGACAGCAAATCCTTCCTATTAGGTGCCAATGCCGAGATGGGTACATTTTGGCGGAAGATGGACGAAGCTGCGAAGAATCTCTAGGAGGTTGTTTGGTCGGTGGACTTTTTAAAAGATTAAAATATAATCGATCCTAATAATCGTACGATTTTAGGTAGGAAATGGTGGCTGCCAACATGATTGCTACGATCAACCGGGTGGACATCATATGTGCCGATGTCGGGATGGATTTCAATTGTTGCAAGATGGAAAAGGTTGCCGTGGTAGGTGGAAATTTTTAGGAGCCAATCGTGTAGTTCTTGTTAAGAGAGAGAGAGAGAGAGAGAGAACTAAACTGCCTACCTATAGTCTGCCCCAGAATCCTCCCCCAACGCTTCATCGCTCCCTCACCTAACCTCGCGCGCCGGTCCATTCCTCTCCGATTCGTATGAACTGTCGTCATGTCTCGAGGACCAGGGCCATTGTCATCGCCTTTGTCTCGACTATCGTAGCGGGGAGATTCGTTGTCTGTGTCGACACGGATTCTCTTTATCTCCGATCGATCGGCATACTTGCCTTGGTACTGTAGATAGGCGTGCAATTATTTTTTCCGAGAGCACTTGTTCCCAAGATCGTTTTTTCGTAAGTCATATGCTCGCCATCTGCAGATGGACGCTAATTTTTCACACTTCTGATGTTGCAAACATGATTTTCAAAAAAAATGAAAAAGTGACTTTCGCGAGATTCCTACTTTATCTATAGAAAATTAGACCTTATAGCAATCGTGTAGTCAGCCACGCGTTTTGGAAACCACCCCTCACTTGTAGTCACTAGGTTCGATAGCATTCCAATAACTTTTTTTTGTACACCGATTTGACGACTTGAAATCGTTGGGCGAACTAGGTTTGGAACACTGGAGAAGCCTCCGTTCTAGATGAAGTCCCTCACCCATTCTTAATTTTATAGCGCTTTATTTTATACCACCCACCAAACACCAGGCATAAGCTAACTGTAAAGTGTTTTTACTCAAGTTGGAGTTTCGATTCGGGGATTTCCTCTCCCAGGGGTCCTGGAGTACTCTGTCACAGCTCCCCTCCCGGTTGGCACCATGGTGCATTGGCAAAGTACTCGCTTGCCAAGCGCAGGGCAGCGGTTCGGATCCCCGCCCTGCACCTTTCTTTTGCTTTTTGCATAAAAAATTTAATTTTTTATAAAAAAGCTTGTTTTGACTTTTAAGATGCTTGTCTAGCCAATCTCTAGCCAATTTTCGAGTTGAAATTGAACAAGACATTCGAAAGCGATAACGGTTCCTTGATTTTGGTGAAAAACACTACCATAATTGCCGTATAACTTTCAAAATAAAAGTCCGCAGCAAATTTGGAAAACGGATCCGGAATCAGCGAAAAATTCTGCACAAGATGCACTTGGTCCCGAATCGAAACTCCAACTTGAGTAATAACACTTTACAGTAAGCCTCCACCGCCACCTTTCAGACATCAACGAGTGTGAGCGGAAGAACGGAGGCTGCGATCAATTATGCGTAAACACGCCCGGGTCGTTTAATTGTGAGTGCAAGCCCGGCTTCATTTTGACGTACGATGGGAAGACTTGTGAAGGTAGTTTATTGGCCATTAATGTGTAAATACACTGTCTAGACATTAATGAATGCGTGGCGAACAATGCGGGGTGCCAGCACGATTGCAGGAATCGGGATGGAGACTATGAATGTGTTTGTCAGAAGGGATTCGTGCTGGCTGAGGATCGGCATTCTTGTCATGGTACGTCACATTTGGCCAAATTTTCCTTTGTTCCGATTGTAGCCGAGGCGGATTTGTGCGTGGTAATTTGCTTTCTGTCACGAAATTTGGCGAAGTAAAAATTCGGCGAGAGAAGTAGGGCGAAATGGAATTCCGTGAAATAAAAATTCTCCGAAAGAAATGTTTTTCTTTCCCAAAGGAGAGCCAACAAGAGCGCGGCGATTGCGTTAATTTTCCCCAAATCAATCCATCAACATTTAGACAAAAACGAGTGCCTACTAAATAATGGCGGTTGCTCACAGCTGTGTCGAAATGTGGAAGGCGGCCATCGGTGTGAATGCTTCAGCGGATATACGCTTGGGAATGACGGCAAGATGTGCATTTGTGAGTTTTTTGATCAACTTCGACGATCTTGTCAAGGATCTTTGCTAACTTTCATGGCTCTAAAAAAATCATTCATTTTTAGCGACCCTCGATGGACCCCAGTCGCTGAATCGTAGGTTTTTACTTAATCTACATATTAGTTTTGACGTCAGCTTTGTGTGCTACAATCTGCTCTGATACTGTCGTTTGGTTGCGCTATAGACATAGGACATTCGCAGTACTAGCCACTAGGCTAAACTTTCTCTAGCTCCTGATTTGCGTGTAGTTGGCCGATTAGTGTGTTGACAGCTTTAGATGTTCGCACCCAAATGGACGCCATTGCTGAGGATGACCTTGACAATCTCGTTGACAGCCTCGAAATGGACCAGTCTCTATATAGCGTAGAGCCGGAGGGATTTCAGCGGATGACGCGACGTCGACGAGGTCATCCGTGCTAACATTTCCGACCTTTAGAATTTTGCTTCTTGTTGCTTTACCTGTGCTTGCCGTTTTCAGTGATTTTCGTTCTAAAGAGTGCCGAAATACTTTAATATAATTTTTAGAAGCACAGTTTTACCCAATTTATCCACCAGTAGCCAAAAAATGTCCCTTGGCAAACCTAAATTTCAGAATGCGAGAATGGGCACTTTGGCCCGAGCTGCCAGTATTCCTGTTTGGACTGCCGGAATGGAGGTGTGTTGCGGGATTTTTGAATCTGAAAAAAGTAACTGTTCAGCCAGTTGTCACGACAGTCACCCGGCTTGTGAGTGTGCTCCCGGATATATGGGGACGACGTGCGAGGATTTATGCCAAGAAGGGACATGGGGTATGTTAGAGAAAGGAATCGACAAGAGGAAAAATAGTATACAACAAATGACAAACGCAGAAAAAGTATATTTAAAGGGGCTACGAAATGCCAAAAATTGAATGACGGCCCGAAAATCGGAGCCCTGTACGTCGGAGGCCTCTGTACACCCAGGGGCCCGGGAAGCTCGCAAATTCGAAATTGCCTGTTGTCATCTCGAAATCACGTTCTCGGCTGTTTCTGGGCCAAATTTAATGCTTTAAACATCAAAACTATTTAAAATTAAGTGAGGGTTTCAAAAATGGGCTCAGAATGCGCGAATTATAGTGTTTTAACCAAGAAACCGGGCAAAAACAACTTTGCGCAAAAATCGAAAGAGTGAGGGCTCTCGTCCCGCGGCGCCCGCTGGCAATTTGCCAGAGATCAAAGAGGCCTCCCAAAAGGGCTTTGATTTGGCAGTTCGGAGCCCCTTTAAGGGACGGCTAATGCGTAGCTGGAGATTTACGGCTGAATGGCTGGCGATGGGTTTTCCCATTAATTTGGCGGTGTTCGCGACACGTCGACCATCTTTAAACTACGAAATTCGTTACGAGATATTCTTCGTTTGAAAGCCAAATTCATAGAAAAGCAATGTCAAAGCTTGCCCTTCTCTTCAAAACTGACCCAACGCTACCACCCAAATTCCAGGTCTCGGCTGCAACAATATTTGCGGCTGTGAGGGTTCGGCCTGTGATCCGGTGACGGGCGCCTGCACTTGTACTTCTGGAGACTGTGTCAAAAGCCCATGCAAGCGCGGTACGTTTTATCCTTATCCTAACCTTAAGCCAAGGCTAAAGGCTTACATTTAACCTCCTTAGGCCTCTACGGTCCGCATTGTAACCTGCCATGCCGAGCTGAGTGTCCAACCGGTGGCTGTGATCCCGTTTTTGGTGACTGTCCGTGCGCCCCTGGCAGGTCCGCTGTAAACCAAAAATAACTTGAAAAATAAATGAATATATGTCTCAAGAAATTAATTAAAATCGTATTTATTCAGCTACGGCCCGAATTGTGATCGGCCGTGCCCGGGCTTTGCATTCGGCACAAATTGCCGTCACTCGTGTCGCTGTGTACGCGAGAATACGCAGTCGTGCGACGCAAAGGTACGTGAGTTCGGGATTTAAAGGGGCTCCGAACTGCCAAATCAAAGCCCTTTTGGGAGGGCTCTTTGATTTCTGGCAAATTGCCAGCGGGCGCTGCGGGATAAGAGCCCTCACTCTTTCGATTTTTGCGCGAAGCTGTTTTTGCCCGGTTTCTTTGTGAAAACACTATAATTTGCGCATTCTGAGCCCATTTTTGAAATCCTCACTTAATTTTATATAGTTTTGGTGTTTTAATCATCAAATTTGGCCCAGAAACAGCCGAGAACGTGATTTCGAGATGACAACAGGCAATTTCGAATTTGCGAGCTTCCCGGCCCCTGGGCGTACAGAGGCCTCCGACGTACAGGGCTCCGATTTTCGGGCTGTCACTCAATTTTTGGCATTTCGTAGCCCCTTTAAGGAAGGGGGAAACGAGTTGAGCTCTCCCGCGCCAGAAAGCGAGAGAGTGTAGAGAAAGCGAGTGAAACATCTTGTCCTATTTTGCTCGCTCCCCGGCCCATTCCAGCAAATTCGACGCCGATTTTGTTCTGAAATTGCCCAGGGAGAGCGCTTCTCATTATGACTTCCGGATTGGATATTTTGTTCAACATCTGGTTTTTGACGCTGAAAATGCCCCGGGAAAACCAAGTCTTTCAGACAGGAAAATGCAAATGCAAGCCCGGTTTTTACGGACCATTCTGCAAACGCCCGTGCCCATTTGGATTCTATGGACCTTTGGTATGGAGAATTTTTAAGCCTTCACCCTCCCTGTAATACCTTTTCTCTCATGAGCTTCATATTTCAGTGTTCGAAGAAGTGCTCTTGCCCCTCCGGCACTCGCTGCGACCCTTCAACCGGTGACTGCTCCCCGGAATGCCCGGCTGGGTACACCGGAACCGACTGTCAGCAGCGTACGTTGTCGCATCGCGTAGTTGAATGAATTTTGGATGCGTTGGCAGGGTCTTTTTCCACCGAGGAAAGGATATCGGCCATTCGTTCATTGTTGTAATCTTACTACGTTTTATCACACCCATCCGTCAGCTGTTTTTGGCCGCCGTTTCTCATTTTCTTTTCACCCTCTTTCCGATATTTTCTAAAGGAACCTAGGCAGCCAGGAAATGGAAGGGTACTCAAAAAGGGAGTAGGAGCGTAGCGATAACTACACGTTCTAAGTTCAAAAAGGCACAAAGTGTTAGTCATTATTTATTGGCTGCAGCCTGCCCGCCGGGTCGCTTCGGCCCGCGTTGCGAGGGGAAATGTGGATGCGCCGACGATCAACCGAAAGTCTGTCACCACATCACCGGCAGCTGCACATGTCCGGCAGGGTTGACCGGAGAGCACTGTGATACTAGTGAGTATCGCTATAGTTTGATGGTATATATGCACTGTTAATTGGAGTGCGGTAGTATGTGATGGAGTATTACGTCATATAATGTTAACCTTACATGTCAGACACGTTGACCAAAATTTCAACTTTTTTAGATTGTCCACCAGGACTGTACGGGCCGAATTGCGCCTCGGAATGCCAGTGCAGACATGGAGCGGTAAACTGCTCGATTTAGCTTAAAATTAAGAGTTCTAGGCGTGCGACGCAAAAGACGGGACTTGCCAATGTCCACCCGGATACTATGGAGCGACTTGCTCGGAAGGTGCACTTCGAAAAGTAGCCATAACCTGTTCTTTTAGTTTGTCCAGCCGGGCGTTACGGGACGGAATGCATGCATCTGTGCGACTGTCACAATGGAGCCGCGTGTAGTGTCATTGATGGAAGGTCGGTGGAAAGGGGTTAAAGCTTTTGGTCACTTTAACTTTTTTTCAAAATTTTACCACGAACAAATCTCACGGAAAGCCTCCCAAAGACTTTGCCAAAAAATTTTGAGGTGATGAAATTCCGGCATTATGAGAGTTTTTAATTATCAAAACTTGGACATTATGAAATTCGACATTTTGACAGCAAATCTATACAAATCCCTTTCAGCTGCACATGCCAACTCGGCTACACGGGAAAACGCTGCGAAGTCGGCTGCCCGCGTGGAACCTATGGAGACAATTGTGCAAAGGTTGGCGCGAGATTGGAGCTGCGATATAAAGCCCTTGAACTTGAAGACTATAGCAAAATATTTATTTTGCAGCAATGCGAATGCGCGGGACATATGACTTGCGATCCGGTGGATGGGGAGTGCATTTGTCCGCCAGGGAAGAGGGGCCAGGACTGTGCGGGTATACACTTTAAACGAATTACATTTTTTTGATTTTTGGATTACCCTACCTGTCCAAAAATTTAAAAAATAATTCTAAGGAGTTTGTTTAAAAAACTAAAATTCTAGAATCCTGCGCGGTCGGCACGTTTGGAGCGGGCTGTAAGGGCAACTGCTCGTGCCAAAATGACGGGAAATGCGATCCGATCACTGGTAGGTATTTAAAATGAAGTAACACAAACCCAAGCTAAACCTACACTTGTGTAAACCCGGACTTAGGAGGCTGCAAGTGCAAACCAGGATGGCGGGGCAAGAAGTGTGAAAGACCATGCTCCGACGGCCACTTTGGGGCTGATTGCCGTCAGATATGCGATTGTTCAACTAGCAGTAAGTTGGCATTACAGAGATGTAATCTATCAATAACATTTTTGGGCATTAAGCCATCAAAAGTATCGCATAGTTGCGCTTCCTGACTAGGAAACGTTTCGAAGCCGTTCACCGTATCCTGAAGGCACTATAATCCAAGGCTCAAAATGTTGCAGATGACACCGAGCTGTACAACCCGTTCTCGGCCCGCTGCGACCCTGTGACCGGGGAATGCCGGTGTGCCGGTGGATGGGCCGGGCCCGACTGTTCAACACCATGCCCGTCAGGGAGATGGGGACCAGGCTGCAAGGTAGGGATTAGTAGGATCTACCTCGTTTAAGTGGATTACGATTTTATTTACTCAAAATCCTTAAATGTTTTGTCGTGTCGCGTCACGTAACGCACATCCGGTTTTCCAGTAGATAAGCCTAAGTCTAAGCTTAAGCCTAGTCTGCAGCATTACGAAGCGGATTACATCGCCTGTCGGGACAATCCATAATATTTAAATTCAAAGTCACCTTGCCTTGCCCGTCCCTTTAGAACAACCCCTAAAATTCAGGCTGAATGCAAATGCTCGAATGGAGCAAGCTGCGATCGAGTGACCGGATACTGCGACTGCCCCACCGGCTACATGGGAAAGAACTGTGAGACGGGTAGGTTGATGGTGTCAATAACTGAAATACAAGCATTCTAGAGTGTCCATCCGGTCTATTCGGTCCGAACTGCATCAACCATTGCCTGTGCATGAACAGCGAGGGTTGTGACTCGAAAACCGGGAAATGTCGATGCCAGGATGGGTTCACCGGGCCCGCCTGCGAGTTCTGTGAGTTTATTTGACGACAAAGATGCCGACGATAAGTTTATGATCATTAGGCTCAAAAATAGGGTTTTTAGGGTACTGGACTCTTAGCGGGGGGGGGGGGGTACCGTGGCAAGCCAATTGCGAAATGGCATCATGGGAAAAATTTGGCCAATGAAATGGAATGACATGAATCGTTTTCAGTGTGCCCGTTCGGTCAATACGGACCGGCCTGCTCGAAGAAGTGCGACTGTCTAAATGGGGCAAGCTGCAACCGGACGAGTGGACAGTGTAGCTGTTTGCCAGGTTGGCAGGGCGAGAGGTATCCTGGGTTTTATCGCTAGAAATGTTGGGCCTAGATGCGAGGTGCCCTGCTCTTCCGGTTTGCACGGGTTGAAATGCGAGGAGGTCAGTTTGCACATAAGCAAATCCTGTTTTTTTTAAAGGCGTCAAGGAGTTAAGAGCTCAGAAAATTACACGTCGCAATTAGAAAATGCTCGCATATATGTGAAGATGTCTCACGATCCCCTTAAGGTGTGCCAATGCGAAAATGGGGCCTCGTGCGACCCGATCAGTGGACATTGCAGCTGCGCACCCGGCTGGAGAGGCAGAAAATGCCAGCGACGTAAGTTTTCGGCTTAAGAAACAGCGGCTCCCAATTTTATAAAATCGGTGGATACCACGAAAGCATTCATTTTTCTGAAACACACCTCTCTTGAGTGCGTTGAACGTCACGATCCCCAAGACCCTGTGGTTGAGGTTACATCGTGTTTGTGTTCTAGCCAACGTAACGCTACTATAAAATTACTGCTATTTCATAAAATTGGGAGCTGAAGATAAAAAGACTTAAAGACTCAAACCCTAGAAAGATTATATCAAAATTTCAGCCTGCCTGAAGGGCTACTACGGGCGGATGTGTTCCCAGGCTTGTAAATGCTCGAATGGCCGTCCGTGTGATCATATCACGGGTAGATGCCAATGTCCGAAGGGATTTACAGGGCACAGTTGTACTGAGGTATGTCTTGTAGCGATGTGTGCGCCTATGCAATACCTCAGCCTCAGGCTAACGTTAAAGCCAAGTGAAACCTATGCATAAGCCTAAGCCCAAACTGAATCCGTTTCTTTCCGACAATTCGCTAAATACGTTCCTTCATTTGCGATTTTCAGCTATGTCCTGAAGGAACCTACGGCGAGACGTGTCGTCACAACTGTACATGTGGAGACAATGAAGTGTGTGATCCCCTGAGCGGTAGATGCCATTGCCGACCTGGGCATTCTGGCGACGACTGCAAGGAGGGCTGCGTGGCCGGACGGTTTGGTGTAGACTGCGAACAGACTTGCCAATGCCAGAATGGAGGTAAACTTAATTTTTGCGAATTCCGCAAAACTTTCCTGGTTCGTTAGGCTGGGTACTACATTCGCCTAGGTTCCGTGGACGCATAATAATTAAATCTGAACTTATTCAATGCAGCTTCCGCCTATTTAGACAGCGGAAGTTCAACAACGTTGATTTTTCGTAAAAACTCTATTTTAGATGAGCAGTTTTCAATAATTAAAAATTTTTAACAAATTTGTCGCGATCAAAAAATTCTAAAACTAGAAAAATAAAAAAATGTGGGGTTTTTGCAAGATAATAGGCTAAACAAAGAAAGTTTGTCCACCTGCCCCCCCCACCCCGCTAAAGGACCATCTGAGAATTCTAATCCTCGATTTCAGGGGTTTGCGACCCGGTGAGCGGTGGCTGTAAGTGTGCTCCGGGATTTATTGGGACACGGTGTGAGGTGGAATGTCCATCCAATCGATATGGGGATAGGTAATTCCGGTTGATCTGGTGTTGTAGCCACTGGTTTTCAGTTGTGAGAAGGAATGTCGATGTGAGAATGGCGGTACCTGCGATCGGGCGAATGGCCAATGCAAATGCGCGCCAGGATTTACGGGGATGGCCTGTGAACAGAGTGGGTTTATTAGGGAAGTGGAATTGGGAAGGGAAGTGCCACGCAAAACTGTAAACCTGTGAAATTAGCAGACTTTCGTCTCAAAATACCCTGTCTCAGACTGTCAACCCCTATTTTCAGTTTGCCCTCAAGGCCGTTTTGGTGCGGGTTGCAAAGAAAAGTGCAAATGTGCCAATGGGGCCCACTGCGATCCGGCTACGGGCACTTGCAGGTTTGCAAATTATTAAAGTTATAAACCCGGTTGAAATCTGTAGATGCAACCTTGGCTACACGGGCCCGAACTGCGAGCAGACATGTTCGGCCGGGAAGTACGGGATGAACTGCTCGCTGGATTGTGAGTGTCATGGGGATGCGAGGTATGGGGATGGGCAGTACGTGCCGATACAATTAACGCGAATTCAGATGTGATCCGGTACAGGGATGTTGCGACTGTCCGCCCGGCCGCTACGGGACGCGTTGTCAGTTTGGTGAGTTGTTGACGGAACGGCCGTGAAACGCCAAAAAATCAGCATTGAGAAACCCGACAGACAAATGCCGGCATGACAAAAGTCCCCACATGCGAAAATATTGTATACCCGGCCAAAATCCTGACAATCAAAACCCAAAAAGCAAAAACTCATCTGCCAAAAATACCCGGCAAGCCGAAACATCGACAGCCAAACACTACTTCTACTACCAAATTTTTCGTATATTATCTGACATTTCCATATTTAATACATCATTTTAGTATGCCCGGCGGGTTTCTTCGGATGGTATTGCTCACAGGCTTGCCATTGTCACAATGGGGCAACATGTGACCCGGGCGATGGAAGATGTTTGTGTCCACCCGGATATATTGGAGACCACGTGCGTTCAGGGCTAGCTAGTGCAATATTCACATATTTTCAGTGCGAGATGTCGTGCCAGAACAACACGTATGGGCCGGGTTGTCGATTGAATTGTGATTGCGGGGCTTTTGGGTGTCGGCCACATGATGGCACGTGTGATTGTCCACCCGGGAAGATGGGTCCGAAATGTGAACAGAGTGGGTCGAAATCGAAAAATTCGACATTATCAAATACGAGTTCAGGAGATTTTGGCTTTGAAAATAGGCGCTCCTTTTCCTAGATATCTTTCACAATAGCTCACACTTTTCTTAGGGTAGATCTCTCTCTCTCTATCTCTCTCGTTCTCGCTCTCTCTCTCTCCCCTCTCTCTGGCCCTCGCTCTCACTCGTATTCTCTTGCTCTCCCTTTCTCTCTAACCCTCTCTCTCAGGCGCACGCTCTCTTTGGCTCACTCTCTCCCTTTCTCTCTCTCTCTCTGGCTCTCGCTCTCTCTCGTATTCTCTCGCTCTCCCTTTCTCTCTCTCTCTCTCTCTCTCTCTCTCTCTCTCTCTCTGGCTCTCGCTCTCTGTGACACTCTCTCTCCCTTTCTCTCTCTCTCTCTCTCTGTCTCTCTCTCTCCATCCTACCGTACATTATCCACATTACAGACTGTCGAGCCGGACGTTACGGTGAAGATTGTGAGCATAAATGCCAATGCTATAACGGAGCCTCATGCGATCGACGGACGGGCCGATGTCATTGTGCCCCCGGATACCTAGGGCCCACCTGTCAAGTCGAGATTAGAGGTAACAACCTTTAAAGGTGGCAAAAATTACCAAAACTGCGAACTCACTTACGACCCTTGTCTAACCTAACATCTAGAAGAAGATAAATCAAAAATCGTGAAAAATCAAGATATGAAAAAGCCGCGGTAAGTCCAGAAAACAAATGAGAGCAACGCAAGATTAGAGTCCGAACCACTATCACGGTAGAAATTAAGTTATTTTTCTACACATTATCACTTTTCGGCACATTAGGCCAATGGTTCGCTAAAAATTGTCCCACCCTAAGCTACCGTATTCATTCCAGACGACAACAGCATTCCCGATCGCGGCGACCTACCGGACGACTATGACCCAAGGATCGAGTGGCGCCAAAAAAGGGCACTTTTTAATGTGACTAGTCTCCTCCTTGAGGCGTAAGAATAGGGAAAATTATTTTGAGAGGTACCAGGAAGCATTCACCGTGGTGCTTGCGCTTTTCGAAAAACAGGGAATTTAATTTCAGCCTTCCTGGTACCTTGATTCCATATGTTGTAGTTTGTCTTTTTGAATTTTGCCTAAATTCCTTCTTTTTCGAATTCTCACTTTCTTATCGCCTCAGCTCAACATACGATGCCTGCCGTACCGTATTCGCTCCCTCCAAAATCTAAGGCGACCAGGGTTGTCCATTTGTGAATGTTTACACCTTTTATATTGCTGATCTCTGTGCCTCTAGATTTTAAGGGGTTGGGCAGGGGAGGTCTATGGTTATGATCTTCTGGATCCCTCGCATATAGTCATGCCTTGTCCATCCCTTTAAAGCAACCTACGAACCCTAAAAATATCCACCAATTCCCCCATCATCTCTGCCGCCTTGCCAAATACCCGATTCAAATTAGTCACCAGGCTCGAATGACTTTCCGTTCGGCCCCTAATCACATTCCTAGCCCCTGAAAATTGTCGCCAACCCATCCCGAGTGTGCTGCCCGTTTTCTCGTTTTTTCTCTCCATTTTATGCAGAGTTTTTCATACATATTTATTCGCGTCGAATAAGGTTTTGCATCAAAAATGTATCGTAAAATGCCGGGTTATTAGGGAGATCACTGAAACGTTAAAAATGGTTGAATTCACGCGATAGTGAATTTGGCCATTTTCAAGGGGTTCATTGAAGGGGTTAAAAAATCGGACAGCAGAGCAGAGAGAAGCAAATTAACGAGAGATGGAGAAGGCAAAAACACTAGCCGACAACTTAAAGTTTAACGAGAGAATCTGTGCAGCATAAATTCGAATTAGGATCTGGGGGAAACTGAAGGGACAATATCTACATGCCGGCTAACAGCGTTCGCTCTCCTTTTAAAGCTCCTTCTTCGATTCCTCAAAATTCTTCCGGCTCTCCTCCCCGAGGAGTTCGGCAAGTTCGGCCCTCAGCTCGTCATCCCTTCTTCTCCTTTCTTCCGCATCTTCTTGCCGATGATTCGCCGATCCATTCCTTCGCTCCGTTCCATTACTCCTTGAGGGCGAGATTGGCCGCAGATTTGTCAACGCCTCATTCATCGACTCCACCTCGCTATGCAGCTAAAATTTGACTTTCCGATTTTCCTAAACCTTGAAATGTCTCACTAGTGCATCCAACATGACGACAAGGTTCTTTCGATGATGTTCCTTTGTATACAATTGACGTTGCGCCGCTTCCTTCCGCCGTACAACCCTTGCCGTTTTTGTGCGATCCACCGTCTCGTCGGCCAGAATTTCCAGTTCGCAACTAAAGCGTAGTGTGTACAGCACGAAAAGTGGGTGTGGAAGCCTTTAAAAGCAGAGGATCAGACCTCCCAATCAGCGTATTCAACTGCACAATGTCCTTATTCAACCGATTCATCGCTCGAATCACCCTTTCTTTGGCAGTTCCGGTTGTATCGACCGGGATCTTCGGAATCGGAGGTTCGTCGAAAGATTCTTCCTAAATAAATTTTTTTTAAAGAAAAGATCCTTAATATTCTTAATATTTCTAACTAGCTCTATAAACTTTTTTTAGTAAAACTTTATCGATCGATTTTTTCGATCTTTTGTTTTTGATCATATAGCTTTTCCCGCCCGCAATTGCCGATTTTCGACGAAAATTCATAAACCTCAACATTTTATTACATTTTTAAACAGTTATTGTGATTGTGACGCCTAGGTCCCCAATATAAAAGCAGAATCCTGCTACCTCTCGTTTCGACTTCTTCCATGCGCAATAGCAGACGAACGCCGCCACCCCGATGATCCCCACCGGCACGCCGATGCGCAGAATTTTTTGGGTCAGGTCTAAAAAGAAAATAATTCAGGAAAAAATTGACGTTTCGCCAAGGTATGCCAGATTTCCAAAGGAGAAATTGCATTCAAAACCTAGGGGGCAAAGTTTTTTTAAAGAATCGTCGCATTACGGAATGGAAAACTAGTGTTTACTCCTTTTTTGTATACTTTCATTAAGTATTCGCTGGACTTACCGCAATTTTGCCGAGCGCAAAACTGTTCCCACGTTAGCTTCGTCATTCTAAACAAGCATGAAATTCGGGGTTCGACAAAAGGCAACGATTTTGGAAGGGGTGGAGAAAATTTGGAATGTAAATCGATGGTTGTAGATGTTGTTTGTTGGCTGGGGCCCAAGGTCTGCAGAAAAATGGGCCGCATGGGGCAGCCAGGAGGGAGAGAGAGAGAGAGCATTTGAATGTGAGAGGAGCAGACGAGTTACGAAAATACGGGGTGCCTCACGTAAACAACATCCCAAAAAAAGAGGGCCGTACACGCAAAAGCACCAGAAAAGCCGTTGGCTACGGCTTACTTTACCCCCCCCCCCCCTAGCCGGCAGTTTTTGGCTATAACTTTTTTATTTTACATTGTTGTAGGCTCAAATTAAAACTCTTAGTATATTTTTCGACGCTCTATCGAATGGCGTTGCAAAAATCCCGACAAAATAAGCGAAAATACCGAAAATTTTGAGACCCTTCGGCTGTGGGGGTCGGGTAAAGTAAACTCTTACCAAGCCGTTCTAAAGGGCGATGGAAGCGTGAAGGTTGTAGATTTTGTCGGGAGCATTAATCCAAAAAAAACCGTTACGTCGAAAGAGGAAAGCTGTAGCCGAAATCATTCGAAGCATTCGGCTTCGGGTCGGATTTCTGTTGACATTTGGATTCCCCTTATCGCATGGGCGAAGAAAAGTGGTAAGGAAAATCCTCGAGTGCCCTGCAGCCGCTTTAAAAGGGCTGTGCCAACCCCTAATTACATGGCGTGTACGAACCCAACCTCTAGTTCTTCAGTAGTATTTGCATTCCCTTGAAACACTCACAGCTCTTGCAGGCAGTCCCGCTCCTCGAGATATCGATACACGGCTGTGTATCTGTAGACATCTTCGAGCAGTTCGCCCGAAAGCATCGTTTCGCTAAAGGGGCAAAAATAACATGAAATATCGAGTAAACCAATGAAATGTAAATTTTTGAAGATGCTCATCAGAATTCGGACCCTGGTGCTCCTTTCAAGCCGCAAAGATCCAAGAAAATGGCAGAAAACGAATATTTTAAGCTGCAATGGCGTTAAAATATACAGGGTGTCCCAAAAAAATCCCCCCCCCCCTAGCCGGCCGTAGACCTATCCGATTTTTACGATTTAGGTATCTTTCGAAAGCTCTCGGAAAGGCGAGTCGAGCACGACTCGCCGATTTGCGAAATGTCGGAATTTTTCTATCATTTACTAATCTTTTTGCGAAGAGGACGGATTTTCTGATGTTTTTCTGACCAAGGGGTTTTTTTACAAAAATCGCAATTTAAAAATTTTTACGCCTTCCCTGGCAGCCTGTAGGCAGCCTTTTGAAAGCCGGTTGAGAAAACACAGCTTGGATGGGGCCTAAAACCGGTTAAACTGCTTTTTAGACAAAAAGCGTGTCTTTTTTGCATGAAAAGTGCCGAAAATCGAGCAAAAAATTCCGACGTTTCGCAAATCGGCAAGTCGTGCTAGACTCGCCTTTTCGCGAGCTTTCGATAGATATCTAAATCGTAAAAATCGGACAGGTCTGCGGCCGGCTAGGGGGGGGGGTTTTGGGACACCCTGTATTAAGCTTACAATTAGCTGAACCTTAAGCTTAGGCATAACTCTAAAAGCAAGCCTGCTTACGACGATGCCTGAGCATCACCCTCCAAGCGCTTTTGTCCAAAAAGCTAAAAAAAGTGTGAATTTCAAGCCCGGTGAGCCCAGGATGGCTCCGATTTCGGGTGTCTCTTGTTGTGTCGCGTTTTGCGGTTTGTTGGTGGCAATTGGGGGTCAAAAAAGCGAAGAAAGAGGAAGGAAGAAAGAGGCGGAAAGAGGGCCTTTTTGGCAGCTGGCCAAAAGGGGGAGGAGGAGGACAGCTGGACGAGAATAGGTCACATGGCAACATGCCACCAGTCGGTCCCCCAATGATACCTCGTCGTTCAGGGGTTATGTTTGACAGGATGAGGCAGCTATTCCCTTCAGAAGACAAAAATAATACGTTAAAATAAGCCTGGGGTTCAGCCACAGCTTAGGCCCGCCTAAACCTCACAAAGCTTGAGGGTCTTAACCGAAAGTCGAAAAAAGGGCTGGTTTTTATTCCTGGACCTCTCATAACTAAAAAAAATCAATTTTCACAAGCTGTACCAGTGCAATCCCATGGACAGGCGCCACCTAATTTGGCGGAATTTTCTAGCGCACACCTGTGTTCCAGCGAAATCGGTGAAAACCACAAAAAGGCGCGCCGAACCCGTGGCAAATGAAAACTGTAGAGATCAGTACAGGACATGCCTCTTTACTATTTGCCGAGTAGATGAAAGGCGAATGCAAACAGATGCCCGCCACATTTACACGATCACTTTGTCGAGCCCGCGGTTCTAGGCGTTTTTTGTCCAGTTTTGGACCATCGTGCGTCAAACGGTAAAACGACAACTGGGGATGGATTGTTAAATTTTGGCAAGAAAAAGGCGTATATTCGGTATTTTTCATGTAATCCTTTGATTCGGTTTCGGAAAATCACTGAGGTATCGATCGCTCCCGTAAAGTTCCGGAATGAAGCTCCATTACTCTCTTCTTCTCTCGTGCCCTCTCACTACCTCTCTCACTCTTTCGCACTATCTCACTCCCTCTCTCTCTCTCTCTCGCTCTCTCTCTCTCTCTCTCGCATCCTTGCCAAGTTTATTCAAGGCACAATACAAATAAGGACATGGTATATTCGTGGAGATGGAGATATCCCAGACGAGTATCGCCTCTTCTAGACGGCCGACATGTCGAGATTGCTGATCCCACTGGGATGTTCGTTCAGCCCGGCCTCCTCCTGGAAATTACCAGTCTCTCAACTTCTCTGCGTATCAGCATACCTTTTCCTTGAGAACCTGCTTGAGGACGTCTTCACGATTCAGGCACAACGAATCCTTCACCGTATCCGGGTCGTGTTTCTGAAAGTGGGGGGGATACGGTAGTTTGATGGTAAGGCATTACGGTGCTAGCGCTTTCATCTTTGTTCTTCTCGCCGTTGTTGGGTGGCGGGGCCGTCGAGGTATCGGCAGCGGGGGCTTCATTCCAATCCGATCTCACATCATCCATCGTCGGGTAGGCGGCCTGGTCGTGACGGGTGCCGGCTTGGATTTCTTTCTGAAATGGGTTGCTTAGGTTAAGCTGTCTAAAGCTAGAGATATAGACATTGCCGACCTCCTTCTCCGTATTCTTGACAACCTTGTCGACGGCTGGTTCGGGCCGCTTCGCCGGCTGCTTATCACCCGGCTTCTAGAATGTCGGGCAGCTATCCGTTGCCTTCATACTACCGTACCCCTTCCTTCTCCTGCCAATCACTCATCACATCAGACATTGTCGGATAGGCCTCTTCATCGTGCTTCATTCCGTCGATGATCGCTTGCTAGAAAAAGGGTACTGGACTGTTTGCAGGGGAGGGGGCAGGTAATTTTCCCCAGTCATCCTATACGGCCCCGTAGCAAAATATATAAGCCATTTTTGTAGGATTTTACGGCTACGGTTTGCTTTACCCCCAGCCGGAAGTTTTTGACTATAACTTTTTTTATTTTACATTATTGTAGGCTTAAATTAAAACTCTTAGTATATTTTTCGACGCTCTATCGAATGGCGTTGCAAAAATCCCGACCAAATAAGCGAAAATACCGACAACTTTGAGACCCTTCGGCTGTGGGGGGTAAAGTAAACTCTTACCGATCTTACGCAGTTTGTGGATACAACGAACAAGCAAAAAACTTGAAACTCAAACTCTACTGTTACTGTTACTTGAAAAACCCGCAAATTTTAAAATATTTTGATAAATCGAAGCAGGTAAACAAGCTAGGAACAAACTAGAAAAACCCTTATCAAAATTCACTATTATTGTAGATAGTAGTTATAAATTAGTTCCCCCCTGCTACCCCCCTGCTAACATATCAGTACCAAAAAAAGATGCGCTGCTTTCGAAAAGTCGACAAACCATCTTGTTCCTCGGCAAGTTCAGATTCTTGACGTCTGGTGGTTGTTGCTTGGCTGGTTGTTTTGGCTGCGGCTTTGGCTGAGGCTTCTCCTGCTTTTGTATCTCGATCGGCTTGGCCGTCCTCGCCTCGATGATCGACTTCGGAGGCGGGGCCGTCTTTCTGAAGGAATGTAAAGAGTTAGTCTGAAAATGGCAACCGTACTCCTTGATCGAGTCCTGCTTTTTCGGCCCCTTTTTCGGGATCACGACCACTTCGGGTGCCTTCTCGATGACGGATGTCTTCTTCTGTGCCTCGATAGGGATGGCTGTTGGGTGAGTGTTCTTCTGCTGGCTCGTCTCCTTTTGAGCCCACCTTCGCCGGCGCCAATTCTACAATATGCAAGCTAAGAGAATTCAAAGGCTCCACAACAGTCGTGCTAGCAAAGACCATTTGTGCGGAATACCGACCGCGAGATCCCCTCGTCGCGTGTTTCTCATCGTTCTTGTTCTGCTGGACTAGGCGCCGATCCGGGCTGACAGCCCGTGGAACGGCTTGACGACCGCTCGTACTCCCCGGCGTCTGTAATAATCGTAGGTTTAATCGTTTACGTCATCAAATTCACCTTGATCGACTGCGAGGATGCGGTCTTTTTGGATGATGATGAAGAGCGGGCACTCTTTGGGATACCTTTCTTCGCACACAACGATCCGCCCAACACCACCCAAGTCTAAAAAATCCTCTTGAAGTCAAAAGGCAGTCCCGGGAGATGATCCTACAATCGAGACGAACACGGGCAGGCATTGGAAGAGGAATGCACTCATAGTTTTTTACTACTTTCCTGAAAAAGAAAAGACAATTGCAACCCGAAAACCCCAACTTTTGAAAGCCACAGAATAAGGCGTGCGGGGGAATAAAAATGATGGGGTTATGGCATTCTGAATTCTTTTTGTAGCTTGGGTCGGATTCAAATTACAACATTTTGAATTCCAGCCTTCATGCAAATCACTGCATTGGCGTTTTTGCGGCGTATGTTTTTAGCGTTTTTAA
This sequence comes from Mesorhabditis spiculigera, assembly GCA_958295435.1. NCBI lineage: Eukaryota > Metazoa > Nematoda > Chromadorea > Rhabditida > Rhabditidae > Mesorhabditis > Mesorhabditis spiculigera. The sequence continues at coordinate 14,671 of CATQJA010001873.1, read as the reverse complement.
TGTTTTGCCCTTTTTGCTCATTTTTCATAGATTTTTAAACATAATCTCCATTTTATCAGAAGATACATTTTTACAGTTTAAGGAGGTTATATTTTTGGATGGGGGGTAAAGCGCCAAAAATCCATACAACCAGAATCCGGACAGCCAAACCAGCGTCAAGAAAATGTCCGCTTGTAGGGGTCGGAATGGATCTGGATTATGGTTGTCGAAATTTTGGCTGTCGGTGTTTTGGCTTTCAAGTTTACGGCTGTAATTCTTCAGTTTCGCGTTTAAGCCTACCAAATCTGTGTATTCACTTCATCCCACTATTTCCCTTGCCGTTCCCTTTAAAATCTGCGCCCCCGAAGTGTGGAGTTTGCCTTCGACGCGCCGACTTGCTGGCTGGAGATTTATAGTCGGGAACGGCGGGTTCTTTGCAGCCATATCCCTTTGCTCCCTTTCGTCTTCGGCTTCTCCTCTTCTTTTCTCCTTCTCATTTTTCGGTCCATTTGGGTGATGTGGGCCCGGGGGCCGTCAAACAAACTTCCCCACTTCCACCCCGCCCGCTGATGCTTCATCCCATTTTTTGGTTTTGCACAAATACCCACACCCCCGAGGCGCCATCCAGAAGATCCGGGTGCAAAATCTTGATTTAGTGCGTTTACGTGTTTGACGTAGTGCGTGGTGCGAATTAACCTTGCCAGGGCCTTTAACCGACGGGCGCCCCTCGTCGCCCTGCCATCTACTGCCAAGTTGCGAAGTTTTGGGTATCGCCCTCCTTTTTATCTTTTAGAAGATTGAAAGCAGCATGAAAGATATACTGTAAGAGAGCGAGAGAGCGAGAGAGAGAGAGAGAGAGAGAGAAAAGAGAGAGAGCGAGAGAGAGAGAGAAAGAAAGAGAGGGAAAGAAAGAGAAAGAGAGAAATAGAGAGAGAGAGAGAGAGAGAGAGAGAGAGAGAGAAAGAGAGAGAGAGAAAGAAAGAGAGAGAGCGAGAGAGAGAGAGAGAGAGAGAGAGAGAGAGAGAGAGAGAAAAGAGAGAAAGAGAGGGAAAGAAAGAGAAAGAGAGAAATAGAGAGAGAGAGAGAGAAAGAAAGAGAGAAAGAGAGAAAGAGAGGGAAAGAAAGAGAAAGAGAGAAATAGAGAGAGAGAGAGAGAGAGAGCAAGATAGAGAGAGAGAGAGAGAGAGAGAGAGAGAGAGAGAGAAAGAAAGAAGGAAAGAGAGAGATAAACAAAAAAACAAAGCCTCCAAGCGATATCTTGGCGAGGGAGAAAAGAAACCAGCTGGCAAATAGAGTCCACCACCGCCCACTTGCTGCCCAATGTTTACAAAAGAAGAATGAGAATGGAGGGGGAACAGCGGAGGGGATGGCGGGAGGAGGAAGATATGCCCCGGGATCGTTAAAATAGATATATGCCAGCTCATTTCCGGGCTTTTCCTATCGGCCACTTATCCGTGTCAGCTCTAATCGAATTCTTTGTGACGCATTTTCATTTCCAAACATTTTTTACACTCACTCATCAAACCATAGTAAATCGGGGTTAGCCGGGCGTAGCCCGCTAACCCCTTTTGGTTTGAGGTACCCCCCCATACGACTCTTTTGGGGTCCTTTTCCGGATTTAAAAAAGAACCAGGCATCGGATCGCAAAACTGAATACACCATCGAAACCGGCGACACTTTTTACATACTATAAGCTTTTAAAAATTGAAAAAGAGTGAAATTTCGAATTTTAACAGCCGATTTAAATTGCGTTTCGAGGGGGGGGTCTGCGTGTGTTTGTCTGCACGGAAACCAATGTAGCTGTCAAAAAGTGCCTTCCCATGGTCCGTTTGGGCTGAAATTTTCCACATATATCGACTTGATGTAAATGAAGGTGAGGAAGAAGCTTTTTTTTTGAAAATAGGCTTTAAAAAAATTTTTATTGAATTTTTAAGTTTAAAAGCTAAATTGCGGCCAAAACAAGGGTTAGTGATGTCCGTTTGGGCTGAAATTTTGCTCAAATATGCATTAGACCTTGTCGGATAAAGTAAAGAAGAAATTGCGTGGAAAGAATCCTTCTCCTTGGAGTTATTATAACTTTAAAACCTTCGCCATACGGGGCACCACCCTCCCCTTTCTCGGCCTCCAGTCCCCGCAAGGGGGACGGGTCTAGTTCCCCCCCAAGACAGGCCTCCAGGCTCCCGGTTGGCCTAGTGGTTAGCACGCTGTACTGGGAAGATTTGGCTCCCGGGTTCGAACCCCACCCGCAACATCAATTTTGCCGATTGGCCCGACTGCAGCCCTATGGTTTCTACTGCCGATCCAAAGCGCCGCAGGCAAATTTTTTTTAAGTATTGGGTACAAGGGTCCATCTGAATAAATTATACCGTGGCTTATTTTAGGATTTTAACAACAAGATTGTGGCAAAAAGGGCTAAATTCTCTCTAAGGCTAAAAAGAGTCTTTTTAAAAAGGGGCTTTTGGTTTTCGCAAAAGAGACGAATTCTCGTGGCAACAAAAAGTGCTAAATTCCTTTCAAACTCTGAAAAATGCCATAAAATGTGGGATCAACCAAAAGTTGCTGGTACCTTATTAAAACCGGCAGCTCTAGTTTTTAGCCGTTCGGCCTACTAATAAATAATTCCTGTATTATGGTGTATTTCCACCTTCTTGAAAGTAATCTCTAGATTATCTGTTACCAGTGGAAAATGTCCGCTTCGCGGCCCTTTTCCACTGGACCCCGTCTAGGAACCATGAATTTGAATCGCTTCATTTTGCCTGCGATGCAAGAACCTGATTCAGACCATTCTTTGGCCTGCGGCGCCAGAGCCAGCGTTGCGCTAATCTTTGAGCCTGCGGCGCTAGCTACTGCTTTTTTCCGAATTTAGCCTGCGGCGCGAGAGCATGTGTCAAGGTCTTTTCTTTGGCCTGCGGCGCAAGAGCCTGGGTCAACGACCCATCCCTGGCCTGCGGCGCGAGAGCCCTCGCGAAGGGCCTTTTCCTTGGCCTGCGGCGCCAGAGCGAGAGCCATGCCTAAACCGCGCACACGGAGAGTCTAGAAATATGTTTCGTTGCTGAATTACCAAAAAGCAAAAGGGTAATTTCACCCAGAATCCGAACTCGCGACCTTGCGCGTGGTAGACCGTGCGCTAATCCACTACACCACGGGGCACGTGGAAAGGGGCGGCGGGAAGGCCTCTTTCATCCTGGGGAGGGGCGGCGATGCAACGAAAGGGCAGACCCAATTCCCCGGGCGGGAGGTCATCTGGCCACTTTACAAAATTCCATTTTTGAGTCTGAATCCGCTTGAAAATTTGTGAAGATAATAAGATGCGCGTGATCCCCACTATCGAATACATAATTTGTACAAATTACAGCCCGAAATTCCATCAGGGCTTCGAGTTATGACCTGTACAACGCGGCTCGTCGCCCCTTTTATTAAGGCTTCTTAACTTTTTTGCTTGTAAAATCGTTAAATTAAGGAATTTCGAAAAATCCAAAAAACCGTTTTTGGCGAATGTGTTTCCCCACCTCCATGCAAAAAATCAGCCAGGAATTCGGCCTTAAGACCGAGAAACCGCCCGGACAGAAAACACACATACTTTTCTCGCTTATAGGATAGGATCTACCAGCTTTCGTCGTAAAAATTTACATATCTGGGACAGTGCCAGGTTTAACACAATTTTAAATAGCCAGCAACTTTTTGTTGATCGCGCATTTTATGGCATTTTTCAGAGTTTGAAAGGAATTTAGCACTTTTTGTTGCCACGAGAATTCGTCTCTTTTTGCGAAAACCAAAAGTAAAGATTCTTGGTTCTTGAAAGGGATCTCCTCTCCCATCTAGCACTTTTTTGGATGATTCCTGAAATCAAAGCCAATTTTAGACTGTAATTTGGTATGATTTTGCGATGTGCTTTGCGGTCGGGATGACTAAGCCTAAGCTTAGGCTCAAAACTAAGAATAAACCTAGGCCGAAGCCGACAGACAAGTCGACGAAGCATTATAAAATATTAGTACTACTGTTAGTACTACTCTATTTTGCCGAGACTTCTGGGACAACAGGTTCAGGACTTTGGCTGCCAGGGAGAGAGAGAGAGAGAGAGAGAGACAGAGTGAGAGAGAGAGAGACAGAGTGAGAGAGAGGGAGAGAGAGCGAGAGAGAGAGCGATGGGGGAGAGCATATCGGAGGATTTTCTGCCCAAACAGACTCGAATGGCCCTCAAGAAGGGCCCTCTACAATGCCCTTGGCCCCCGGAGGAAAGTTGGGTCTTTTTAGGTTTTTTACGATCCTCTTAGCCGGTCTGCCATTTCGACATTGTCCATTATTCATTTGGCAAATATTCACTCGAACTTTTTGATATTTATTCAGCCCCGGGACATCTGAAATTTGACGCATAGATGTGAGAATTGTTTTGAGTCAAATTCGAATTGCATTTTATAGTTGTTCATTGAATTTTATAGATTTTTTGGCCTGTTCACGATTGAAGCTACGGTGTTGCGTATTCTATAGTATTTTTTCGTAACCGGGCAGGAGATTGTTAGAAAATTACAAAAACATCTGAACAGATTTTGCAATATCAGCGTATCCTTCTTTTTTATACTTTTCTAATAAACTTTTGATAAATTTTATGCTCTTGATGGGCATTTTCTATCTGATCGCAATTTCTTTTTTCCCCGCTCCCACCCCAAACAACGAAAAGCACCATATATTGTTCGAACTTCGAGCGTAGATTTCGTAAGCTCCCGGACTCCAGAAATGATGATCCTCCACGTGATCGGTGGATCGGGGCGGAGAGGGTCATCTTGTGGGGTGTTCGGTCGTCATGCCCGGCCGATCTCTCTCTCTCTCTCTCTCTCTCTCTCTCTCTTCTTGGGACATGCGTGCTGTAACACATCAGAGCCCATCAGGGGCCAAGCAGGACCCACTCGAGCTTCACCCCGAGAGGGGGAGGAGGACGAGCCCTGAGGCTACGACTCTGGGGACAACTGTTGCTCTCTCTCACCCATAGCTCTCTCTCTCTCTCTATGTCTGTCCCTCACTGGGTCTCTAGCCCTTTTCAAGCATAACTTTGGCCAGCCTGAAAGCCATCGATTTCCTCCTCCCCGGGGCCTATTCTCAGATCACCCCCGGGTTTCCGGTCAACACGGCTCAAGTTTTCTGGGGAATTCCGGGGGCTTCGGTCGCTTATTTTTCAGGGCTTCACTATTTCGTATATCTGGGTTTAATATGCGATTTTTAAAGCACCATAACGAAATTTAATCAGTAAAGTGTCTTATACCATCATGACAAAATTCTATTAAGAATTGCTGATGTCCGATCTACCTTTCACCCTCGTTTTCTCTCTCTCTCTCTCTCTCTCTCTCTCTCTTTCTCTCTTTCTCTCTTTCTCTCTTTCTCTCTCTCTCTCTCTCTCTCTCTCTCTCTCTCTCTCTCTCTCTCTTTCTCTTTCTCTCTTTCTCTCTTTCTCTCTCTCTCTCTCCCTCTCTCTCTCTCTCTCTCACTATTTCGCCGTTTTTTTAAGAACAACCGGCTAAAATACTGATAGATGGGAATGACTGAAGAAGAAGACGACAGCGGCCTTTCCTCTTCTGGCGAAGATGATGCGACTAGGAGTAATACGGTAGGAACTAGCTTACCTTTCCTCCTTTTCCCTAAATTAGCGCCAAATTAGAATCCCAATGCATCATCACTACTGATTTCCAGAACGACGACAGTCCGGACAGCGATGAAGATGACGAGAAAGATCAACAACAGGTCACTCGGTCCGGATCCGGCATGGATTGGTGCGTCACACCAGACAGTACCTTATTACCATACTGCAGGGCTGCGCTGCTGAAGCTTGCTGAGGAGGCCGAGGCCGAGCTGGAGGAGACGTATTTGAGCCCCCTGCAACATCATATCAACCAGTTAGAGTGAGTAGCTTGCCTTTTTGGGGTTGTGGATTCATCATGGGTTTGCCGCGGCCCTTTACTGGTCCCTGACCGTTCAAGGAAACCATCATGTTGATTCCACCCAGGTCGAAAGCCACACACTCAACCGCTTCTGCCCAGTCCACTCGAATCCCCATCACACCGAACACACAGACACACATCTCGCACGTGTCATTGGTGTTGGTTTACTGATGATAGGCGGCAGGGAAGAGTGTAGCGCGTTTAGGCATAGGCATAGGTTTGGGCTTATGCCTAGACTCAGGCTTAGCCCAACTTAGCTCCACCTCCATGCCAAAAATTAACCGGAAACTGGCGTGACGGCCGAGAAAACGGCTGTACAGAAAACAAACATATTTTTCTGGTTAAAAACAAAAATTCATAGGCACGATTAAAATCTAAAAAAGTGCTCAGAAGAGACAGTTTCGCGCATTAGTGCTTCGTATAGACATTTCCAATTCATCATCGCTCTTTTCGGACACTGCCGGGGATTGAACCCAGGCCTTTCATGCCAAAGCTGCGGCATTCTGAACGGCAGCGCTAATTTAAGGGGGGTACTAATGGCGGATATCTCTGAAATTTTTCCCAAAGGCCAGACAGATCAAAAACAATATCCACCACAAATTTTAGGCCGATATATTCTAAAAAAAAATTATTGTCAAACTAACAAGGAGACGTTTTTGAGTGTCGTCGGGACTTTGGCACGAGACCAAGCCTATCTTGTGCAGAATTTTACGCTGATTCCGAATATGTTAACCGTTTTTGCGGAATAGCCATTTCTCGAAAGTTATGAACGATTTAAACCTCATAACAGCCCAAAATCGGCTACTTTCGATAGTCATAAAAGGCTTCGGAATAGGTTTTAGACAAAACTTGATAGTGCATCTTGTTCAGAAAAAATTCTCTATAAAATAAGCTACTTAACTCAAAAATGTTGGAATTTTGAAAATTTTGTAAAATTTTGGACCTCCCAATTTATCAAATTTTTCCAGCTTTTCAATGATTTTGGAAAAGATAGCACATTTTATAGAGAATTTTTTCTGAACAAAATGTGCTATCTGGTTTTGTCTAAAACCTATTTTGAAGCCTTTTATGACTATTGAAAGTAGCCGATTTTGGGCTGTTTTGAGGTTTAAATCGTTCATAACTTTCGAGAAATGGCTATTCCGCAAAAACGATTATCATATTCGGAATCAGCGTAAAATTCTGCACAAGATAGGCTTGGTCACGTGCCAAAGTCCCGGCGACACTCAAAAACGTCTCCTTGTAAGTAGGAGAGTTTCTTTTTGATTGGTGAAGCTGTGGCAAGTCTAAAAGGGGGCTCAGAACTCAATTTCGCGCATTGGTTTTTCACGCAGAGTTCTATCTTCATCATCGCTCCCATTAGGCATTGCCGGGGATCGAACCCGGCTGAGCTGATGTGTAACGCGGCATCCTAGCCCACTGCGCTAACGATGCACCAATAGCCGAGATAGCACGTCCCTCATACTGCTAGGCGTCATACCATGATCCTGAGCAAAATGCTTTGGATTTAGGATTACATTAAAGGTAGCTTACGCTTAGAAATCAATTTCATTAATAAAACTGTTGCCTCTGTACCAATTATTCGGACTGCTCGCCTTCAAGAAGTTTTACTGTTCCCACCGCATCTAAGAAGATAAGGAGAAATGAAAACAATGATTTGAGGGTTTAAGAGAAGGGGCCCCGAATGTTTGAGGAGGATGGGGTCCTCTCTGTGATACCGCCATGGCAAAACACACACAAAATACTTGACTTATCCCCGCGGTCCATCACATTTCCTACCGCCACTACACTACCATCCACTGACCCTCAGATTTTATTGGTACTATTAATCGAATCTGATGACACGTCCGGGGACCCCGCTGGCCTTCCACAAAAATGAGATCCAGAATCGACAGAGTCTGATTGAAGAGACGCAGCGAACATGCCGAACGAGGGCACAGACTGTCTTGCAGAAGATTGCAACAAATTTACGGTAGATGGGCACACAAATTGGGGGGTCTTCAAGCTGGGCGGGATACGAAAATCTTATCACCTTTTTGCTTACTACGTCCTTGAACGTAGCGAGGAATCGGCACATGAAAAAGAGAACGAGAGAGAGTGAGAGAGAGAGAAAGAGCTAGAGAACAAGAGAACGGCCGGATAATTGGATTACCCCTTTCATGCAGACTGACCGTCCTCCAGGAGGGTGGGAAAGGACTGTAACCGGCCCTCAGAAACTCCACAACTTTTCTAGCATTGGAATAATTTTTAATGAATCAATTTAATCAATTTGAGGCGCGGAAAGGAGGTGCAAAAGCTTGGCTCGCTGCGCGCTTTGCCGGAAATGATTGAAGAGGAAGGAGAAGCTGCCATTGAAGCGCTCCTGCCGGCTGTACAGGTTCGCAAATTACGATGGTTTATGAACTTGGGCACATTAGCTTATCTAACCGGAGCAAAATTCCAATCTCTTGCCGACCACAAATCGGGCGATGCACCGATCACAAATCCGACACGCACCGGTTTCCGGAACCAATTAGCCGCTGCGAATTGACCTGTTTACGGCTTTTCCGGTGCAGGGTCATTTGCACTAGACGCAAATACAATATCAGAATTCAGAAATGCCTTCGCGACGAGGCGGCTAATTTGGATGTGCATTGTGAGGCAGCGGTTGTTTTTAAAAGCATACTTCAAAACCTGCGGCTCGTCCAAAAGCATCCGTAGGTTTTTCTTTCTTTCTTGCTCGGTTACATTACTAGGGACTCGCTTTTTTTGAGCTTAGGCTTCAGCTTGGGCTTACAATGCTACGGTTTAGCTTGGGCTTATGCTTATGGTTAATCTTGGGTTATGATTCGGATTTTAGGCTTAGTTTAGGCTTAAGCCTAAATTCGGCTTGGTCTAGTCCTGCCGCTTAGAACCAGATCCAGCTTCGTCTAGCGCATACAGGTGCGGGTCCGGCTTATGCTTAGTCCTACGCGAATCCAACGCTTCGGCCTTGAGTCCGGATTGGGTTATGAGGCTCATACTTATGCAAACCGAGCTTTCTGCTAGTCCGAATTTTCGGCAAACTCGCTAAAGAATTCTCGTACACAATTTAGACACCATAGATAAGGCGGGTGCATGGCGGAGAGTCAATAGAAGGTCATTTATGCAAATTACGGTCGTGACGGTGCGGTGGGGGTGGATGGTGCCCTCATAGCGTCAATAGGGTAGCGGCGAAAATACAACAATCAAGGGGACATTGGTAGCAAATTAATTATGCACCAATTTGCAGGGGTCTCAGCGAGAAGCTCCTCAAAAACATCCTCGAAAACGTGCAGCAACAAAAGGATAATAGTAAGTCCAATTTTTTTGGGTGACAACTTTGCGTCCGCATCCTCCAAAACAAATAGCCGCCAGCATGTGGCTCGGCTTACCCTTTCTAACAGCATTTAGCAACAATCTCGCCCATTTCCACTTTATCCACATCTGAAACGGACTTCCACACCTAACTAACCGCCTGTTCAGCCGGAATTTCGTCGGATCGCGTCATCTTCCGGGTAGCTCGACGCACGCAGCCTACTGACGAATGTACGGTACCTTAGAAAATTCGCCCCGCATCCCTTGTATCCTTTACTGTCCCTTTAAACTGGCACGCGAATGCGCTTTGGAAATTTGCATCTGTATTAAAGAAATTTGCTATAAGAGTTGAAAGCTCGGTATCTCCCTGTTCCTCGCTATCTCTCGCCATCTCTCTTTAGCTCTGTAGGCCTCTCTCTCTAGTTCGCTCTCCCTTTTTCTCTCTCTCTCTCTCTCTACCTCTCTCTCTCTCTCTCTCTCGCGCTGTCTCACTATATATCTCGCGCCCGCGCTCCCGCTCTCCCCTCTTTCTCGCTCCAGCCCCCCCCCCCTCTTTCTCTCTATCGCTCTCTCTATCGCTCTCTCTCCCTCTCTCTATATCCGTCTTCTGGAGCTGGCCTCAAAAACTGCGACCATGGCTCTGAAGCGAGAGAGTGAGCATAGCAAAAAAAAGTCTGTCAGTGCACGTGGCCCCCTATTGGCCCCGAATGGAAGTTGAGAGCTCATTCCCACCACATACTATCCACACACCCACCAACGGGAAATCAACACGAGCTTTGCATATGCAAATTGCAGCTCAGCAGGGAGAGGGTGGTGGGGGGCCGATCACTGTCCATTGCTTACACCTAAAATTGCATTTTTTTGGGTGTTTGAAGCAGCCGGTGAACAGTGCCTTATACTACTATCTAGTTTTGTATTTCTCTCGAACTCATTCTCAACCAAAAATCTGACAAAACCAACGGCTACTCTCACTGTAATTCAATAGCTTCAAACGCCAAAGGTTCAGACGGCTTGTACAAATGATATTTTCCGCTTATTCTGGTGCAATATTCTGATTTTTTTTTTGCTTTTCAGTGAGCGCAGCTGCTTGGCTCGAAACCCTGGTGGATATTTCGGATCGACTGGACTTGCAAGCTGTCAAGACTTATGTGAGTTTTGAGCTGAGCTTAAAAGAGCTCGAAAAAATTCTTTCCTTCAGAAAGACCTTTAAAAAATTTGTGCTAGCAATCTAGCGCAAATTTTCTAAAGGCTGTTTAGTTTCTGAGCATTTTCTAAGCTTTTTGTTCTCTTTGCGCTTTGTTTTGTTCGCTCTAAGTCTCTAAAACACCTGTCGAACTTGTTCAGATCGTGCCCGTTGTGCAGCAACAATCCGAGCCCACACAACGCATCCAGCGTCGAATCATCGCCACCAAACTCCTCCACAAATTGGCAACAATTTTGCCGCAAACCGAGTCAGTTTTCTGTCCCTTTCCCCCCAATTGGAAACATGCCAAGAAGGGGAATATTCTAGTCCTGGGGCAAATATCTTGGAGGCGGGTCGTTTTTTCTATTTTTCGCCCCAAGTATCGTATTTCTTGGGGCCGAGCCGTTCGGTTCGAGGCTCAACAACTCGTAGCCACCCGGCTGGGGATCGATATTTGTCAGCAATACACCAGCGGAAATTCATTTTGTATTAACTGGATGGGCACGAAAACGTTTCACTACTATTCGCCGGCACCCGGGGTCACCGTATCGGCTAGAATCAAGTATTTAAGGGAATTTCGGGATATACGGTGCTTTCCAGGATACGCAAAGAGCTGGGGACGGCCGTGCAGACGCTGTGCGAAGACGGAAACGCCAATGTGAGGAGCGGAATGGCGCAGAGGATCACGCAAATTGCAAAGAGTCTCAAGTGCGTTGAATTGTGGGGAACGATGCCTAACTGTAAAGTGTTTTTGCTCAAGTTGGAGTTTCGATTCGGGACCAAGTGCATCTTGTGCAGAATTTTTTGCTGATTCCGAACCCGGTTTTCAAATTTGCTGCGGACTTTTATTTTGAAAATTATACAGCAGTTATGGTAGTGTTTTTCACCAAAATCAAGGAACCATTATCGTTTTCGATTTTCCTGATCAATTTCAACTTCCAAATTTGCTAGAGATTAGCTAGACAAGGATCTTAAAAGTCAAAACAAGCTTTTTTATAAAAAATTAAAGTTTTTTGTGCAAAAAGCAAAAGAAAGGTGCAGGGCGGGGATCCGAACCGCCGCCCTGCGCTTGGCAAGCGAGTACTTTGCCAATGCACCATGTTGCCAAACGGGAGGGGGCTGTGACAGAGTACTTCAGGACCCATGCCGAGGCATAACCATGGAGGGAATAGTGGACCAGGATCCGAAATTCTGCACAAGATGCACTTGGTCCCGAATCGAAACTACAACTTGAGTAAAAACACTTTACACTAAGCGTCAGCCTGTGGCGAAGTTTAATCGGCCGAAAACTGAGGCAAACCTAAGCTTCTCGAGTCTAATGCAATTTCAACGGCTTGCTTGAAAAAGGGTTTGCCATCAAAAAAAACCCTCAGTATTTCAGCATGAAAGATTATAAAATTGGTCCCTTCATGAATTTTCACCCTCCGTTTTTAGTACAGCATCGGAATCGGTGTCCTTGGTGCTGCCCTGCCTGGTATCGCTGGTCGGCGATGAGGAGGCGCCGGTTCGAGAGGCTGCCCTGAATGCAATTGCTTCCTGCATTCCCACCTTCACAAAAGGTATCCTCGTTTCCATGCATCATCCCAGTGTTTAGAAGCCAAAAAGTCGACTGTGCTGCCACTTGTCAGGAAGTGCACCGACCAGGCGGTGACCAAAGCCGACGAGCAGCTCGCCATCGTCGCAAAGAATTTTGGCGAATGGGCTTATGAGCTGAGGGTTGGTGGTTTTAAAGGGATAGTGGCATCGAGGGCGCTTACAATGTAACCTTCAATTAAATTTGGCTGTTTTAATAAATTTTCCGATTTTTAACAAAATTTTCACTACCTAATTTCAGGAGGTGATGGACGCACTGGACCAGTCGTGGGTGCTGAACACGTATCTCAGGATGGTGTCGTGGGCACAGCCAAAAGACGGGAAGACAGCTCGAGAAAGTCTTCTCGGAACGCTTGTACGCCGAGCTTGTGCTTACAATTTCCCGGTCAGCCATTGATGTTAAGCTTAGGCCTAAGCCGAATTCTAAGCATAAGCCTACGCCGAGCCTAAGCCTAAGCCAGGTCTAAGCCTAGCCTAACTATAAGCCTACCCTACCGACTAATCCCCTTCCTTTCCAGTGTCTCCTCGTCATGTTCCCAAAAGCCTTCGAGCGGCTTCTCCCACTTCTGGAGGCTTTTTGCGGCGACTCCGATGATGAGGTCCGAGTGTCGATAGGTGTGTTTTGTACATAGTCACGCTAAAATCCTCGCTTCCAGCGGCCTCTTACCACGAGATTGTCGCGCTCTACCCGACAAAACAGCAGCTCATTCCCCCATTTGTCGAGTTGGTCCGGAGTGGTGCTACGGAAGTCGTGTCCAAGGTGGGTCCCGGCGTCTGCTTGTGCTCCCGGTGAAGCCTTCATTGCTACTGTTTTTATTTAATGAAACCATTTAGGTAACTTTCAACCTGGGAAAAATGCTGCCACTCCTCTACAAATGCGCGCGACAAAAAGAAGAAGACGGTCCAAAAGTTTCGACGCAACAATTGGACCGAATATTGATTGGTTGCAATGTTTTGTTGAGGTATCCTACTTCCTACTATATATATAAAAAATAGTGTCTGTGTGTGTGTGTGTCCGTGCCACTTTGCATGCAACTTCCGTCAGCGTGTTCCAGTGGTATCTCAATAAGGGGGGTCAGTTAGGGGTATGTTTTATACCTCATTAGGTGCGTAATGGCCTTGGGATGACTGCACACTAATAACATTTTCAAAAATTAGCTGTTTTCGACGTTAAAATTAAGTTTTTGTTGAAAAATCGAGCACCCTCTTCGTTAGGAAACAATTAGCATAGACCGGAAGTCACGGTATCCTATACCAGTGGAAAAAGCCCGCTCCGCGGCCATTTTCCACTGGACCCCGTCCAGGAATCATGAATTTGAATACCTTCTTCTTTTAGCCTGCGGCGGAAGAACCTGAGTAATGGCGCCAGGGGCGTAGCCAGAAAAAATTTTCGGGGAGGGCCCCCAAAAAATTTTTCCAAAAACTCAAAACATTGCCGAAAAAACAGCGCCGCAGGCAAACTTTTTTTGAAAAAAAGGGTTGCATAGCTCTACAAATAGCCGTAAAAACGTGAAAAAATAGCGTCCAAGGCAGCAAAATTTTTGAGAAAATAAAAATCATAGGGGTCCCCCCTTATGAAATTTTCGGGCCCCGGCCGATTTCGGGGGGCGGGCCCCGGGGCCTGTATTACGCTACGTCCCTGAATGGCGCCATTCTTTGGCCTGCGGCGCTAGAGCCAGCGTTCCGCTAAAACCTTTGCGCCTGCGGCGCTAGTTACTGGTTTTTCTCTATGGCTGGGCCTGCGGCGCGAGAGCCTGTGTCAAGGGACGATCCTTGGCCTGCGGCGCGAGAGCCTGGACCAAGGGCCTTTTCTTTGGCCTGCGGCGCGAGTTACTGGTTTTTCTCCGGGATTGGGCCTGCGGCGCGAGAGCCTGGGTCAAGGGCCTTTTCTTTGGCCTGCGGCGCTAGAGCGAGGGCCAGGCCTAAACCTCGCACACCGAGAGCCTAGAAATATGGTTAGTTGCTAAACTGCCAAAAAGCAAAAAGTTAGATTTGCTCAGGATCCGAACCCACGACTAAAGGCGTGGTAGGCCTGGCGTAAATCCACTACACCACGGGGTAGATGGGAACAGGCGGCGGGAAGCCCTCTTCTGTTCCGGGGAACCCGGGGGCGGGGAAGCACAGAAAAGGCCGACCCATGCCCCGGGAGGGAAGCCTTCTGGTCACTTTACAAAATTAAGTTTTTGAGTCTGAATCTGCAAAAAATTTGTAAAGATAATAAGATGCGCGTGATCCCCACTATCGAATACATAACTGGTCCAAATTTCAGCCCGAAATTCCAAATGCGAATCAAGTTATCGCCCGAACACCACGGCTCATCGCCCATTTTGTTAAGGATTTTTACGATTTTGCTTGTAAAATTGTTAAATCAAAGAATTTCGGAAAACAAAAAAATGCGTGTTTGGCAAATGCATTTCTCCGCCTCCATGCCAAAAATCAGCGCGAAATTCGGCCTGACGGCCGAGAAATCGTCGTTACAGAAAACAAACATACTTTTCTCGCTTATAGGATAGGATAAGGGAAAAGAGGCAGCGTTTTTCAGTTTTTGCCATCGAAAATCGCGAGAATTATGCAAAGTGAAGAATATCACGGGATCAGACGGGGCCAGGGTTGAAAAGTCGCGAAGCGGCTTTTCAACCCTGGTGGAAAATTAAATAGCTTAGGAAGGCTT
>CATQJA010001871.1:0-119117 GCA_958295435.1 Mesorhabditis spiculigera | reverse complement strand
TTAGGTAAAACCCCGATGAACGACGGCAGCGGCGGCTCGAGCGGCGGCCATCGTCTTCGACTCCCCGGTGATTACCGCCGACTACACGTTGGAGGACGCGAGGTCGGCGGCACCACGCAGAACTGGGAGAAATGCGCGATGCGAGCGACGTAGAAAAACGTGAAAAACCGGTTCTTTTCGCGGTATCAGGGGAGCAAATTTTTTGAAAAATCTAAAAAGCCTGGTAACCTAATAGGCGATGTTTTGTTAGTGTTTTCTATAAAGTTAACTATTTTAAACTGGAAAAACTATCTAAAAGTCTAGTAATTCAATAGGCGAGTGCTTGAATGGTGTTTTTAGTGCTAATTAACTCCTATTATGCCCTAGAAACCTCTATAAAAACTTTTCAAAGACTAAATTTCGGTCGAAAAATCGAGATTTTGTAATTTTTAGCCACCAACTTTGTACAGTTTTTACGCGTTGAAATATTAAATCACGATTGAGAATCATTTGCGCTTTCAATATTCGACAAACTATCTAAGAAAAAAACTTGTGCCCCCGATAATGCAGAAGAACCGTAGAACCTAGCGATTTTGTTCTTTTAGGCCAGCCTTCGAAGCCGACTAATGATGGTATCTACGCTTCAATCTCAACTTTTGGGAATGCGGTTAGTCTTGAATTTGCTTTCGCTACGCGCCGTCGCCCGTTTTGAAGGCAAAACCCCGGCGCATGACGGCAGCAGCGGCTCCAGCGGAGGGGATCATCTGCGACTCCCAGCGCCCCTCGATCCGCCGACTACGCCCTGGCGCATTCGAGAGAAACGCCAGGGCGCTGTTTCGGAATCCGCCCCCATCTCCCCAGGCCAAACCCGTCCTGGCTCTACGCGCTGATCCTCGGGCGTAAAAGTTACGTTTTGAGCCTAAAAAAATCCATTTTTATGGCAAAAAAAATAAAATAGTTTTTGGGGTTGTTTTCAGGAGTTTTTCAGGAAGCAGTTTGTTTTCCTAAAAAAAGCAACTCCCACGGCTCGGGGGTAGTGTTTTCGGAATCAGCGCACAAAAAACCCAGGCTAGAAAAAGGGACTTTGGTACTTTTTAGAGCGTTTTCAGGGGGCGCGAGAGAGCGGGCGACCGGGGCCCCACTCGCCTGCTGACCGAGCGCCTTTAAAATGTATGTTCTAAGCGCAAAAAAAAGGTTTAAAAAGGTTTTATTTGCTAAAATCTAGCTTCCACAAGCTGGACTAGGCGTTTTTCGAGACCGGCGCGCAAAACGTAGAGCGCCCGAGAGACCGTTTGCCGGGGGCCGCCGCGCCCTGTGCTGTCAGCGCTCCTATAAACCTTAGTTTTTAGTTTTCAGGCGTTTAGATTGTTAAGAATACTCAATCTAGGTTTTACGAGCTGGAGCCTAGGCGTTTTCGAGGAATCGACGTGCAAAATTGGAGCCGCGAGAGAAACAGGGGACCGAGCAGAAGGGCGCGGACGGGGGCCGCCGCCTGCCGTCAGCGCCCCTTTAAGGCCTATGTTCAGGTTTGGCAGGTTTAAAAGGTTTTAAAATGCTTAACCTGGGGTTTTACGAGCCGAGCTGGGTGACGTTTTCGAGGCGCGAGAGGCGCAGACAGAGCCGCCGCGCCCCTCGGCTGCTGACCGAGCGCTTTTAAAGTGTATGTTCTAGGTTTTAAACGTTTAAAGGGTTTAAAATGCTAAATCTAGGTTTTTACGGGCTGGGCTACCGCGTTTCCGAGGGCAGCGGCGCTGCAAAATCAGAACGCCGGAGGGACGCGGACCGGGCCCGAGCGACCACTCGCCTGCTCGCACCACCCTTTAAAGCCTATGTTCTACGTTTTAAACATTTAAGGAGTGTTCAAAATACTCAATCTAGGTTTTTACGAGCCGGGTAGGGTAGGCGTTTTCGAGGGGGCCGGCGCGTAAAACTAGAACGCGAGAGAGCAGGCGGACCAGGAGGAGAGGCGCAGACGGGGGCAGCCGCGCCACTCGGCTGTGGCCCGAGCGCGCTTTAAAGCTTATGTGCTATTTTTTAAGCGTTTAAAATGTTTAAAATGCTTAAAGCTGGGTTTTGCAGTTGGGCTAGGGTTTTCGAGATCGGCGCGTAAAATTAGAGCGCGAGAGACGCCGACGGGGGCCGGCGCCGCGCCGACTTGCCTGCTGACCGAGCGCCTTTAAAGTGTATGTTCTAGGTTTTAAACGTTTAAAGTGGTTTTAAATGCTAAATCTAGATTTCTACGCGCTGGGATGGGAGGTTTTCGAGCCGACGCGCAAAACTAGAGCGCCGGAGAGGCGCAGACCAACCCCCACTCGCCCGGGTGACCGAGCGCCTTTAAAGCTATGGGTTCTAGGTTTTAACCGTTTGATTTTAAATGCTAAATATGGGTTTTATGAGCTGGACTAGGCGTTTTGGAAACCAGGGCGCAAAACTCGAACGCCGGAGGGACGCGGACCGGACCCCACTCGCCTGCTGACCGAACGCCTTTAAAGTGTATGTTCTAGGTTTTAAACGTTTAAATCGATTTTTAATGATAAATCAAGGTTTTTTACGAGCTGGGCTACGCGTTTTCGAGGGGCCGGCATGCAAAACTAGAACGCGAGAGATTCAGACGGGGGCCGCCGCGCCCCTTTAAAGCCGAGATTCTGGTTTTAAAAATCTAAGGGTCTAAAATGCTAAATCTAAGTTTTCCGAGCCGCGTATATGAGTTTTGGAGGGGCCGGCGCGCAAAGCCAGTGCGCGAGCGGGCAGGGGACCGGGGAGAGGCGCAGACAGGGGCCGCCGACCCACTCGCCTGCTGACCGAGCGCCTTTAAAGTGTATAGTCTAGGTTTTTCAACGTTTAAAACGATTTTAAATGCTAAATATAGGTTTTACGAGCTGGACCAGGCGTTTTCGAGCCCGCCGCGCAAAACTAGAGCGCGAGAGACGCTGACGGGGACCCCGCGCCCACTTGCCTGCTGACACCGCCCCTTTAAAGCTGAATTTTGGGTTTTAAATGCTAAATATAGGTAGGAATCTAGGGGACAGGTTTTCCCAGCCTTAAACCAGCCCTACGAGAAAATTAGCCCCGAAAAAGTGCTTTTAAACCCCAAAAACCCCAAAAATACCGTCCTCGACGCTTGGCTCCCCTCGAAATCGGGTCGTTGATGCGCTTCACCGGCGGCGGCGGGCCTAAAAAGTCGTTAGAAAGTGAATACCATTACCATTCATTCACTGGTTCACCGAATATATTAGAACTTACAGCAAATACGCGAATTTTCGCGGAAGAAATCTGCGAAATTCGTTTTCAGGCCAGCGGGCGGCGCGGGGTACGGTAGCCCGGTGCTTTTCGTAGCCGGGGCGCGGAATAGCGAATGCGTGCGCATTAATGGACACAGACGATCAAGAAGAGCTGGCGAAGCCGTGAAAATTTGAAAAATCTAAATACACCTCAAAAAAATGGCCGGGTTTTGTGGGATTTTTCCAGATATAGGTAGTAATTGGGCTCTTTTGCATTATCGGGGGAGGGCAGCGTTTTTCTATCGTCCAGAAATGCCTTCTCGCATATTAGAAAGTGCTTTAAGAGTCTCTTTAGTAAAATTTAACGATTATATAGGTCGAAAATCGACAACAAACACGTTAGAAAAACGTTTTTAGGCCAGATGTTGGTCGAACTTTTCAAACTTTCTAGGGGGCGAAAGAACCGATTTCAGCCTTTTTTAAAGCGTTGAAGCGGGGGTTTCGCACAACTTTTGAAGCTGTTCAAGCTTTTGGACTTTTTATAAACTCAAAAAACTTATTTTAGGTTGATCTGCGCCTGTTTTTGGATTTTTTGAAGCCGACGAGCTGCTCGACACGTTCAAAAGCGTTTTTAACTTTTATTTCGTTTACGTTTCTTTTAACTTTTAAATTTTGGTCCTTTTTTGCGAGGCGCCCTGCCACCGAGCACTTCCACCGGCACGGCGACGATGGCAGAAGGACGACCGGCTGCAGATGGTGGTCATCATCTTCTTCTTCATCGGCATTTTGGGCGATCGGGTTTAAAAGTAGTTTTTCTTCCCATATTTTTTTCGTTTGCAGGGGCCCTCGTGCTGATCGTGTTTATCTACGACCTCCTCAACGACGCAGAGCCGTTCACCAGTGCTGTGCTCGGTCTTTCTGCAGGTTTTCAGGCCGTTAATGATTTCTGGGTTCTTTCGCATTATCGGGGGAGGGGCAAGGTTTTCTTTGCATTTAATTTTTGAAATATAAATTGTGTGTTTCTAGCTGTTTTTTACTAACCTTAAACGTAAAAACTTGACAAATTTTTGATTAAAAATAGACTTTTGCAGCTTTTTAAACGTTTTAGGCGAGTTTTTTCAGTTGAATGGTAGCTTTATTTTACTGAAAACTCTGCCAAAAAAATACTTCCTATTTCTATACTTTCTAGACATTTCTAAACTCGTACAAAAAAGTTGGGCCCTCCCCCCGATAATGCGAAAGAACCGAGGGTTTCAAAACACTCAACCCTGGGGTTTCGCCCGACTTTTCCGAGCAGTTCAATCTTGGGACGTTTTTAAAAACTGAAAAAGCATTTTAGGTTGTTCTGCGCACGTTTTTTCAGTATTACCAGCGGATGAGTTACTCAAAACGTTCAAAACCGGCCTTTTGAACATTTTTTCGAGTTTTTACCCTTTTTCGCAATTTTTCGAAACTGTTTAGAAAAAATTTCCGAAAAAATGCTATATTTCTTGTTTTTTTCGACTTTTTGAGAGCTTTATATGCCACATTTTTCTGCGATTTCTTGTAGCTGTAGGTGAACATCAAATCGTTTATTCCGCGGGGCCCGTTAACATTAAAAAGACGCCAATCACAACAGGCAGGGGGAAGGCCAAAAACGGGAAAACACGAGAGCAATGTATTTGGTATCAATCGATTGGCGGCCAGGCGAGGAGGAGCGGTAGCTGAACATGTAGACGACGTGGGCGCCGACGCGCTGAGCGTGTAGATGAACATCTGAAAAAAAACTAAAAACTCAAAAATTCTGAAAATTAATTTTTTACGCGAAAAATAACTTTTTGAACAAGTTGGCCGACTTTTAACGTTTGCATTTTGTAGCCTGACTGCCAGTTCAGCCATCGACACCAAAATTAGGCGAATTTCAAAAAGAAAAAGTTAGCCGCGGCCGAGAGTCGAACCCGGGTCATTGACCTGGTAGTTTTTGTAGTTTGTAGCGTTGTCGGAAAGGTTTTAGTCTCTAGACTGGATCCCAGTTTAGCGATTCTGATTAAAGCTGCCTGGGGCAAGAAAGTAGTACGAAAATTCAAAAAAATTCGTTTTTTTTCGGGCCTTTTGCGCCTTTCTATTACGAAACTGAGCCTAGCTAGGCCCAAAACAAGGGTTGTAGTTTGTAGTCTGGCCGCCGGTTTGGAGATTTCATTTAAAACATCAGGTTTAACAAAAATGATAACCGGAAATAAGGAAATTTATTTAAAAAATAGATGTTTCATTCGAAAGCCTGATAAAATCGTTGTTTTGACTTGCAATACGTGTGTTTTTTACATTGAAATAAACGACGGGATAATTAGCAGAGAAATTCTTAAATTTTAAAGATACCTTTCAACGCTTTAAAAAGGACGTTGTCGCGACGATTCATTTTTTCACTTGGTAGGGCTAGCAGAGATTGTCTAGGAAATGGGGGAGGCGTGTCGAAGCTTACGAAGCTTAGCCATCGAATATCTGTCTTTAGTGCATTTTAACTATATCCCAGGCATCTTAAGCTCCAAAAAAGGTCAGAAAAATGGTAGAAAAAGTAAAAGTCTAGGTAAAATTAAATGTTTAACGTGATGTTTGTAACGTTTTATGCCCATGAATTGCTAAAATAATCTAGTAGAGAAATTTTATATCTTTTAGATAGATTTTATAAAAAGTTTTTTCAAAACACTTAAGAGAGCTGGGAATTGATACTTTTCCATTTATTTCCTTTTCTATGATTTCGCCCCATTCATCAAAATTTTAATAGTTAAAAGATAATTATGTTTCAAATAATTATAAAAATCGGAGAAAAAACATTTTTGGCAATTGGTAGTTGTTTGGATTTTCGTGATATTGTTCTGGTTTTAACGAGGTCCGAACAAAATTCTATAAACGTCGTTCCTGGCTATAAAATCTTTTGAGAATTGGGGGTTGTTATGTAGAAAAAAGTTTGGCATCAATTCTGATGGTTGATACGTGATGTTTTACTCAACAAACTGTTCTATTAATTGCCACGGTCTATATTGTAAAAATCCCTCGCACCTTAATGTGCCATTTCAAATTTATTTAAATTCATAACCGTTTATTTGTGCAGTCGCTTTCTGTCTGTACACGGTACATACTAAACACATAAACATACTGCATATTTATTTGAGGAAGGAACAGGTTTTCTCGACAATTTGGCGGATTTTTGAAAAATTATGTTTCAAAAAATTTCAAAAACCACAAAATTAATTTTACAGTTAATTAACTTTTTCCTTTGTGTCGATTTTCGGGCTAATTTTCGGTTTAACGAGGACCGAATTGGGGTGCGTATTGTCAGGATTATTCGGGTAAAAAGCGGCGGAGAAGCCGGTGCCGGTGTACAGGAAATCCGACGAGAAGGCCAGGTACATCTTGCTGCCGGTGGAGGTGAAGTAGATCGGCGTCGCCGGCGAGTCGTGCAAACTGGAAAACATCATACAATATTGCAGATATTTCAAACAATTTTTATTTTGTAGTAAAAATCTGGTTAGCTTTAAGCTATCTAATTGGGTGTAATTTGTTCATTGTTCGTCGTTTTTTTGTAATCAGCACTTTTTTGGCACTTTATTTCCCCTGCTAAATGTTAAAGTGTTTTGGAAAGCGTTTAAATGGTTTTGTTTCTATTTAAAGGGGTTAGGAAGTCTGGGTCAGCCCCTCTGCGTTGATTCCTGGCAAATAGCCAGACGCAACGCAACGCGGCCGCGCCGCACGATTTTCCCTGTTTAGACGCACAAAGGCCTGAATTCCAAGGTTCTTACGCTATTTTTTAATGACGAAAATTGATCAGAGACCCGCCGAGTTCGAGAGATTCGAGCATTTCGACATTTATTTCGAATATTTCGTCTTTTCCGCAACAAAATCAATTTGTTGGTACTTTTAAGTAGTTGCTCTTTAATTTTTTGCGTAAAATCGTTTTTTTTGCGTCGGTTAGCAGAGGTCATTTGGTAATCGGAGTAAGTGGGGGGATGGTTAATTAGCATGTAAATACAATGTTTCGGCCGTAACCTGCCCTCAGCTTCGATGCCTTATTTTATTCAAAGACCGATAATGGCTTGCAATAAGTTCTTAATTAATCCTGGTATTATTATTTAAATGTATCAAACCCACTCAGCCAGCAGATTTCCCTGATCATCGGCCCCGTCGTAGACCCTCAAATAATCGTAGTGTTCAGTTTCGAACGCGTCGAACACCAGTTGCATCTAAAACACATTTTCATAAAAATTTGAAGTTTCATGTTTTTATCGATTGGACCTGAATTTTGAAATAATAATTTTCCTGTTCCCTTTACATTAAAATCGACAAAAAATTTGTTTCATTTATTTTTCTTTGAAAAATGTGCTGTAAATTTACTAATCCACGAGTCAGTTGGCTCCTAAAAATTCACCGCAAATCACCTCTGCTAGCCTGCCTGGGTAAAACAGATTTTAAGGCAGAATTTTTGATGCGTTTTTCTAAAAAAAGTGTTCGAACGATGTGCCTTGGTGAGCCGCTGCATTATTCAAATCGTTAGCGCGTTATTTAATTGTAAAATCACTAAACTAGTTCCACAAAGCGGCTAGCTTGCCCCGATCTCTCTAAGGTACTGCTTTTTGCCGCTTTTGGGGCGTTTTTTACATAAAAAAATGTTTCAATGACTCTGCTTCTCAAATTTCTATCCTTCTCATTAATATCGTTACCATTTCCCTTTTCCTTTAATTGACAATGCGAATATTTTTCATAAAGAGTTCTGCTAGCTTGCCCCGGTTTCACTCTAGAATAGTTTTAGCGTTTTAGTGCTTTTCGAAAAAAAATGTTGCACCAAGTTTCCCTGGCACGGTGCTGTCGATAACGTTAATTCTCCCCTTGACTCACGAAGAAATAATAGTGTTTTTCCACAAAGCGCCTTTGCTAGCCTGCCTGGGCATTGGGTTCAGTAAGCAAAATGTATAGAAACGTTTTCTACTGGCGTAGAAATGATTCTCCGAGAAAATGTTGCAGCAATTTGCCCTTCGAATATTCGTTGTCCATCTCGTTATTCCGTTCAATCTCGCATTTGCAATAATCAAAAAATACGAATTTTTTCCACAAAGCGCCTCTGCTAGCTTGCCCTGGTTTCACTATGTATAGAGAAAATTTTTAGCGCAGCGTTTTGGAGACGTTTGAGTGTTTTTCGACAAAATGTTGCAACGATTTGCCCTGTCGATATAATTTATTCACCTTTGATCGATTTAGAAATGATACTATTTTTCCACAAAGCGCCATTGCTAGCCTGCCTTAGCACTGGATTGGATTCACTAAAAAATAGTGTTTTTTAGAAAAATTTTGTTATTGGCACGGAAAAAATTTTTTCGCGAAAATGTTTCAAACAATTGCCGTAACAAATTGTGTTTTAGATCAATAATACGATGTGTGCTTTCAATATTTAAAAAGCACATATTAATTCACATAAAGGCTTGCCTTAATTTCACTCTACAACAGTTTCTTATCGCAGCAATTTTTAGAGATTTTTGAACGTTTTTTGGTGAAATTGTTTTGATCAGTTGTCCTTTTAAATGGTCGTCTGTCACATTAATACCGCAAGCTCTTTCCACGACTACAAAAATAAGAATCTTTTTAAAAAAGCGCCTTTACTAGCCTGCATCAAGATTGGACTCATTAAGAAAAATAGTTTTTTTTATATCAGGTTGGAAGGTAAGTCCTGTCGCCGAGATTTTGAAAGGCTGGCTAAAATCGTAGTTAGCTCCATTCTGCACATGCGATATGTCATTTTGTAGCTCTCTGCCTGAGCCGTTTCGGGAGGAGGGTCCTAGCCCGCCAAAATCCAGGAGGACCGAGATACGGGCCCAAGAGTTTTGGAAAAATTGGGCAAAAGTGTTTTTGCAAGTTATCTCTGCATAGAGTGATTTGCATACGATACCTTTAACGCCAATCGATAGCCCTTGAGGAGTAGATATCGATAGATCTTGAGATCATCAAAATCGGACACTGAACGGCCGAGATATGAACTTTTGAAATTTGGACCATTGCTTATAACTTTTCTCAAAATCCCATACATTTCGCTGGATTTGACCGGCAGGTGCCGAAAATTGCCGCTTTATTTTTGGACGCGCCGAGCGGCTTTTGACCAAATGTATGGGATTTTGAGAAAAGTTCTAACAAGGAGTGCTTTTTTTGAGTCATCGGCAAAACCTTACGTGACCTAGCTTATTCGATAGAGAATTCGATTCCTGAACAAAACCCCGTTGTTCGTTTTTGCAGAATGGCTATCCCTGATTTTATAACATTTTAAAACTGCGCCCAAAAGCCTCTCTTATGGCTCGAAATGTACTCATGGTAAGAGACGGTCACTAGTATTTTAATTTTATAAAATCAGGGATAGCCATTCTGCAAAAAGAACAACGGGATTTTGTTCAGAATCGAATTCTATCGAATGAACTAGGTCTCGTAAGGTTTTGCAGATGACTCAAAAAGCACTCCTTAAGAAATGGTCCAAGTTTCAAAGGTTCATATCTCGGCCGTTCAGTGTCCGATTTTGATGATCTCAAGATCTATCGATATCTACTCCTCAAAGGCTATCGATTGGCGTTAAAGGTATCGTATGCAAATCACTCTATGCAGAGATAACTTGCAAAAACACTTTTGCCCAATTTTTCCAAAAACTTCTTGGGCCCGTATCTCGGTCCTCCTGGATTTTGGCGGGCTAGGACCCTCCTCCCGAAACGGCTCAGGCAGAGAGCTACAAAATGACATATCGCATGTGCAGAATGGAGCTAACTACGATTTTAGCCAGCCTTTCCAAATCTCGGCGACAGGACTTACCTTCCAACCTGATAGAAACGTTTTCTTGGTATAGAAATGTTTTTCCGAGTAAATGTTTCAAAGACTCGCGCGTAGCAATCGTTGGCCATCTCATTAATATACGTTCGTCTTCGGACGTTTCGTCACAGAAAACCACAATAAAAATAAATCCCCCTCGATAACACGAAAGCTCCCAAAACCCCGCAAGTTATTTGTTTATTTATCCGGAGTGTTGCCAACTATTTGTTTCAAAGTTCTGCCCTGACAAATAGCCGGCGCGTTTTTAATCAGCCGCGAAATTTTGAATCGAAATTCAGCTGATCCCCCTGGCCCAAACAATAAAAAATTATACGAATAAATAATAAAATTAGTAAATTAATTAATAATACTACTAATAGCAATAAAATAATTTTTTATTTATAGGTGTCCTTAAAAACCTACCGTTTGGCCTGCCGGCACCTCCAAATAGTAGTTGCAGTCGAGATTCGTCGTGTAATTTTGGGGCCAATTCGGCGAGGTGATGCCCTGAAAATGGATTACGGTAATCCAGGTGTAATTTAGATAAAGAATTCAATTTTCAGCAAGCTTTTACTATTTTTGGTACGTCAAATTAGCCTATGTCGGCAACTACCCAGTAACGCAACCGGCCATCGCCGAACTCTAGAACTTTTCGAAACTTTTTTTAGACATGTGGGGAAACTTGGTACTGGGGGTGTTAGCGGGGGGGTGGGCATTTTACGGCCCTAGAAATAAATCTAAATTCGTTTTATATTTTCGACATAAAACATAGATTTAAAAACATCAAAAATTTTTGACTTCAGTTATTTATGAAATGTTTAAAAATCGTAAAAATTGCCAAAAACATTCTCAACCGTTTAAAAATGTGCCTAGCGAGCAAAAAAATAATAAAATATTTGTAGATAATGTATGATTTATTTTATAAAAAAATAAAATACGTTAAGTTTTACAACAACCCGGCTCAATCTATTAAAATAAATTCTTTCCGTTAGTGTCCATAACTTTTTGAAACTTAGTTTTTTATTTGTAACAAAATTAACAACGGTTGAGACTTGGATTCTAATGAATTCGGCCTAAGTATTAATAAAAAAATTTGTGTAATAAATAGCTATTTAATAAATTATCTAAATAAATACAACCTCAAATTTGTCGGCTGTGAAATGGGACTTGCCGCAGCCGTTGTCGGTGCCCGGTGTTGTTCCCACTAAAATGTAGTCAATTACAATATATTTTGATGTTACATTACCAATAAATAAAATATAGAATACATAACACAATAAGGCCCGGCCCCAAAAACGCGAAATTCCAAAATTCCCCCGCGGTCGAAAAAATTGGTTTCAGTTTGATTCGTACGCCTTCCGGTTCCTTTTGCCGTAATAAGAAAAGATGTAATTGAAATTTACTGTTTTTATTTCCCTACTCCTAAAACTAATCAATTTAAACCCTCGGAAACAGAAAATTTTAAAAAGGCAAAAGCAAAAGAATAAAACTGTTTCAAAATGTTTTTAGTGTTTAGCGCATATCAGTAATTCAGTCGACAAGGACGATAACCGAAATTTTTATAGAAATAAATAAATGAAAACAATGAATGATTTATGATTTGGTTGATTCCAGAATTCAGAAGTTTTTTTTAAGGAAATGGGTTTCATTTTCGTTTCATAAAAAAAATACGTCCTTAGCTCCATAATTCAGAGTTCTATGTAGGTCACCTTGAGAATATTTATATACTTTCGCCTGCTTTGGTAAATCAACCTGGAGCATCCACTTGGAATTTTTAAAAACCATCGCATCTCAAAAAATTTAAATACACATAAAAACAAAAATGTTTCAAATTATTTTAGGTAACGGCGCACGGAATTTCGATTAATTCTTGCGAGAAACGCATTCGTTATTCCGTGAAAAAATCAAATTTTCAAATCGATCTTTCAGGATTTAAATAAATTCCTAAATTGTGTTTGCAACGTACCCTCAAAAGTCTCGTATCTTCCCAAGAATCCGCGATCGACGTTGATGATGTCCGTCTCGAAATCCATGTAAATACTCGGGCCGGATGAGGTGATTACCGTACCCGTTTTTGAGCCGCTCAGACTAAAAAACTTTTCGGTTTAAATTTTCTGGGTTAAAATGGGCAAGGCAGGCTAGCAGAGATTTTTTTAGAAAAGTTTTATCGACGAAATCTTTACGAATATGGAAAGGCAAGCTAGCAGAGATTTTTTAGGAAATTTGCGCTGGAGGGGAGCTAGCAGATATCATTTAGGAGATATAAAGGACAAGCTAGCAACGTTTATTCGTGAATTTTAAAAAATCTGAGCGTGGCGAGCTAGCAAAGAGCTTTGAGGAAGGCCCAGAGGGGATAAGGCAAGCTAGTAGTGATTCTTTGATAAAGTGTCTGGTGTAAAGGCAAGGCGGCAGAGATCCTTTGTGGAAAACTGCTCGAGGCAAGCTAGCAGAAACTTTTCAGGAAATTCACCGAGGAGGTGAGCTAGCAGAGACCATTTAGGAGCCAAATGGAAGGCGCGCGCAGGCAGGCAGCAGCGCTTTTTCAGGAAATTTAAAAAGAACGAGAAAAAGCCGGCAGGCTAGCAGAGATTATTAGAAACAAATGAAACAGCAAAAAAATCGGCGAAGATCATTCTGAAGAAAAGCGATATGCCAATGGTAAAAATAAATGCGACTCTACCAATTTAGAATGAGAAACATACAAGTTTTCAACTTAATTAGCACGTTGATTAGGACTCACTCAGCCAATACCGTATACGACGAGTCGGGTCCGTCATATATCCTCAGCCGATCCACCGCGTTTTCCGTGTGAAATGACAAAAATGTCAATCGGATATAGTGGCCGGCGTTTACCTGGAAAAAAGAATGTTTTACTGGAATTCGTTGTCGTGTGTCCGGCTATAATGTCAATCATTCGTTTTTAGTTCTCTAAAAAAATTAGAAACCCGCGGTTCTTGACCATTATCGGGGGGGGATAAATCAATTTTGTTCCTTTTATATCGGATCTTCCTAAAATAGGCGTAAAGCAATAAAAATTTGTACTAAAATACAAAATAAAGATTTTTTCGATAAGAAATAGTAAATGTGGACAAAGCTTGGAATTAAAAAGTTAAGTAATTAAATGAAAACTGCGATGTTTGCTATGGTTTTATCACTTTAAATATCGTTAAAGTTATTAAAAAAATGTTTCTCAGAAAATTAGGCCTTCCAGTTGTCAATTTATGTTAATGCATAGCATAAAGTCCTCGCTTTAACCAACTTTTTTCAGGCCTTTTTCGAAGGGTCGTTGAATAACTTGATTCATTAAAAATACTCATATAAATAGAGACTTTTATAACTTCATTAATACTTATTTTTCTGCTTTTTGTCGTTTTCTGATTTTCATACTGATTTTTAATGGCCCTGTAATGACCGTAATCAAGTTAAGCATTAAATTATAGGTAAAACACGCCTCACAAAAAAAAAATTATCAAACCTTTAGCCCAATAAAATTAGTAATATAGAAATATGCCTTAGTACGTGTTTATATTAATCTAAAAGAGCGATTTATTACAAACCCGCAGCTTTAAGACACTCTTCCACAAAAAAACTTGTTTCATAAAATAAACGTTATGCCGGATCATATTTTTCTGAACTGGGCATTGAATTGGCGCGCAAGTCTCTGCTTACTTTCGAGCTCAATTTTCGCGCGGAAATCGGAGCTTTTTTGCTGTGTCCTATATACCATTAGAAAGCACATTTTTGGCGCTATAAGGCTCCAATAGCCGCTTATTTTATAGGCGTTACTTTCGCATGGATTTCGGGGAACGAATTATCGTCGAAAATGACCTTCGAAGGCTCGACGACCGCACCATGCAAAATTTTCCGTACCATAATTATCAAATTCAATTTGATCGATTTTGTACTTACCCAGTAGGACTACAGCTTGATGCCAAAGATTAACAGGTTTATGGATTCGTCTACGCTAAACCCGGGCTCAAATTATCGCACCAGACAGTGGGCTCCTTGGTTGATGTTTTTTTCCATGAAAATGTCAAGATAGCTCTGTTTGATTTTGAACGTTATAGCTTCTTTTAAATAGACAGAAAAGTCCGGCACGAGCTGGGGATGTGCTAAATAATCGTTTTTAACGCAGGAATTAGCAAGCGAAGGAAGGGCGCATTTTGGTCAATTTTTCGATCTGCTAAAAATTACTGAAAGGCTATTTAAAAAATAAACTAATTACATGAAAAGGTAGTGGAATAAAAACTCTTTCGAAGCCCAATAAGTCAACTGTAAAAATAATTAGCGATCATGCTCAAAATCGAGCTCAAAGGAAAGCGACGATTTTCATTCTAACCGATTGATTTCGAGCAATGTAAATGTAGAAAATAAACTAAAGCCAGTGTCTGATAGAAAAAAAGAATGCTCTTTCGAGTGATGTATAACACTTGCTCCAAAGTCCACGACTCGGACAAGCAGCAAGCTTTGAAAAAAGCGCAGAGACTTACGTTCCAACCCAATAGCAACTTAGAAAGAAAAATTTTAAATGTTTGAAAGGTTTTAAATGTAAGATTGTAAAAGGCTTTACAGTGGTTTATAATTTGTTGACAGGACGAAATGTTGCAATTAATGGGCTAATTAAGGATCTTGTTAACCGATTAGGATACCCTTAATTCGCCATAATCTATCCATTAAAATCGTCAGCTTTCTACCCCCAATTTTGCAGCAAAAAAAGTGTTTCAGAAAAACAGCACCTTTCCGGGTTATATTTTTCCTAACTGTCTGCATTTTGTCTCCCTGTTCATTGTTTTTGCCCTTCCTTACCGGACACAGTAATATTTCCGGGCATTCCGGAATTCCTGTTTTTTTTCTTCAAAATTCCGGAGCTATCAGCCGGACGGACGGCCGGCGGTTGGCCACATAAATAATTTTATGGGTGCTGGGGGGTCAGCCGATTTCTCAGCCGGAATTCCCGGCTTCCGAACAATTAATCGAGCCGTTTTTTGGGTATGTACATAAAAGCTAATTTTAGCATAGATACAAACGCCAAAATCCATTCAAATTAGTAAAAATAATACTTAAGTAATACCATAAATAAATATGCAGTAGAAAAATAATAACCAAATAAGTATTGGTATCTAAGTGTTAAATTCCGGTGTTTCAGCACCATTCGTGAGTTCGTGAAAAATATTAAAAACTAATGGTATGGTAGAAAAATATGATATTTTAAATATTTTAAATCTTTAATATTATAAATTCATGTAAATTAGCAAAAATGATAGATAAATAATACCCATAAAAGCCATACTATAAACAAATAAATAACCAAATAGATATTGGTTTTTGAGCGTAAAGTTACGATGTTTCAGGATTATTTGTGGGTTCGTGAAAAATCTTGGCAACTAGTGAAGAAATTCGAGTATAAAAATAAAAAAATCTAAAAAAGAGCGTGCTTCAAAATATAAAAAAGATAAAGTTTCAGCCTTATTGTTGGCTATCTAAACACACTTTAAAAAATGTAATGTTTGTAGAAATAAGGGTTTCGAATGGTGTAAATCATATAAAAAAATTTTGAGGCGCTTTTTTGGGTTTCGTGAATCTAAATATGAGTGAAAACAATCCAAGAAAAAGCGCCATGAATTAAAAAAAGCTTAAAAATCAATAAATTGTAAGCCGATATGGCCGTCACGCTGAAAAATGAAATGTTTCAAAAAATTTTCGAGTTCGAGAAAGCTTCCAAAAAACAGTACTACCCCGATGCAACCTCCTGCTATGCTTTATATAATTTAAGCTCATGCTAGGCAAAACTCTAATTGTAGCTTCAATAATACCGAAAATTTCGTAATTTTGATATTACAATCATAAATTAATACGGAACGCATAACCTTCAAAATGTAAAATTACGGTGTTGCAGCATTTTGTATGGTGAGCGGAAAGCTTATAAAGCTAATCGGCGTGCTAATGTTTTTTCGGGCTCATAGCATACCAATTTTGGGATCTCTAATATTAAAAAAAGATTATTTAATGATAAAGAAAAAATCACGTCGAGAAATCTCGAGACTGGGTTTTTGCTCGATTTATAACTAATAAATAAAACCTTTTAGGAGCTACTTTAGTGAGTCGGAACCTAATGGAATTAAAATTCTCTCCGGTAAAAGTTCCATGATGACAGCATATTGATTTACCAGCCGATTACAGCCGCTTCGCGACTGCAATCGGCTGGACTTCGGGCCACCCTCCATATTCTACACCACCACATTTAATCCCTACCTTACGCTGATGCCTTCATGGCAATAACTACACTGATGGCTTCAGATACCTCCTCTAGCCAACCCCCCACAAAAACATAGCTACCTTCCCGATGGCTTCAGATACCCCTCCGGGTCGAAATTCCGTTAAAAATCTACCAAAATACCTCCCTGATGGCTTCAGATACCCCCCATGGCTGAAATCCCCTTCAAAAACTACTTAGATACCTCCCTGATGGCTTCAGATATCCCCCATGGCTGAAATCCCCTTCAAAAACTACCTAAATCCCTTCCCGATGGCTTCAGATACCCCCCATGGCTGAAATCCCCTTCAAAAACTACCTAAATACCTTCCTGATGGCTTCAGATACCCCCCATGGCTGAAATCCCCTTCAAAAACTACCTAAATACCTTCCTGATGGCTTCAGATACCCCCCATGGCTGAAATCCCCTTCAAAAACTACCTAGATACCTCCCTGATGGCTTCAGATATCCCCCATGGCTGAAATCCCCTTCAAAAACTACCTAAATCCCTTCCCGATGGCTTCAGATACCCCCATGGCTGAAATCCCCTTCAAAAACTACCTAAATACCTTCCCGATGGCTTCAGATACCCCCCATGGCTGAAATCCCTTCAAAAACTACCTAAATACCTTCCCGATGGCTTCAGATACCCCCCATGGCTGAAATCCCCTTCAAAAACTACCTAAATACCTTCCTGATGGCTTCAGATACCCCCCATGGCTGAAATCCCCTTCAAAAACTACCTAAATACCTCCCTGATGGCTTCAGATACCCCCCATGGCTGAAATCCCCTTCAAAAACTACCTAAATCCCTTCCCCGATGGCTTCAGATACCCCCCATGGCTGAAATCCCCTTCAAAAACTACCTAAATCCCTTCCCGATGGCTTCAGATACTTTAAATAATTTAAATAATTAATTAACATAATTAAAAAGTATTAAAAGTATTAAAGTAACTCAAAAAGGCATCTGGGCGCGCGAAGGGGCCTGGGGAAGAGGGGCGAAGAGAAAGGGGGCGTGGCCTCCCGGGGAGAGGGGCCCCCACTCGTTTTATTAAGGCGCCACTTTCAAAGTTAATTTTAATAATTTAAACAAAAACTTTTTCGTAATTTTTTTATCAGTTTGGGGGTTTCTGACGGCGCTCTATCCGAATCCGAAGAGAGCTAAGCTCTAGCTCCTTTCCCCTTCGAGTTGAATTCGGCTTCACACAGACAGACAGACGGAGACCACAGCAAAATTATTATAGTTGATTGGTTCGTGAAGCTGTGGCCAAGGTAAGAAGAAATTATTTTTTGCTAAAATGTGATGTTTCGCGGATATTTTGAGTGTGCGAATACTTGAAAAATCTAATGTCCTGTGATTTTGATTCTTTGATTTAGTTAAATTTGAACCTTGAGGTATCAGTTTCTATATATTCTAACAATGTTAAAGTTTAAATTCAATTAAATTGAAACTGACCGTATAATTGTAGTAGACGCTTTCGCTATTTCCGTATTGACCGGGGAAACCGGGTGACGAAAACAGGACGCTCTCCTCGGCCTCGTCCAGCACATTTTTGCCCGGAATAATTGAACGCGCGCAGATAAGTCCGAATAATAGAAGGAAGATGAATACCCGCATTGACAACTGCAAAAATTTTAATGTATTAAAGAAAATCTATAAACACGAATTTTGTGAAAAAATATGATTCAATGAAAAAATTACGTAAAAAATCTGTGGCCACGATAATGGTTTGTTGGTAGTCCCTGATGCGCAGAAGTTGTTGGGCTCGAAACAAAAGCAGCAAAATTCCGAAAAGCAAAACAGCCCGCATCGAAGACTGCCAACAATTTTTTCCTTTTTTCCAAGGATCGAGTTTTTCCAAGATAAATGGGGGGAAGTCCTTCCAAACAGTTTTCTGGTTCTTTAGGATTCGCGGGGGGAAGTATTCCCGGGGGAAACCAAATTTTTTTCGGCACAAGCCTAGATTTTTTTATTAATTGCGGATGCGTTTCTAAATTGTTTTAACTATTCCTGAGCATAAAAACTACACACATTTTAACCAAAAAAAGACCTATAGAACGAACTATAGATCGAACGATCCTATAGAACCTTTAGGATTAGCGGGGGAAGACCCAAAATGACCAAATTTTCGACTTTTTCAAAAATTTTTCTGAAAGTTTTTCTACTTTAAATATAGTTAAAACTTACTAAAAACAATTCGAAAACACTTTATATTTGAAGACTAAGTCAACCGGGACCAACAGGAAAAAAATTGGTCCCCCCCGGAATCCTAAAGAACCAGTTTTCTTTTCTCGTAAAAGTTTTACTAATTTTCCTTTAAAAAAAATTGAATACCCACCTTATCAAAATACCCACTATCAGATTGCTATGCATTTCTGGACTCCTAGGAAAAATTCAATCCCTCCAGGATAATGGCAAAGAACCTGGCTTTAAGGCAACTAAAGGAGACATTTTTATTTTGCGGCGATTTTGATCTAATCTCACATTTCCGAATTCTGCCCCCGCTCCCCTCGATAGTGGAAAAACATGGTTTTTAATTACAGCAAGGATTGTCCATAATGAAAAAAATGTGTTTTATTAAAAAGTCAAGAGTCAAAAAAAATGTCAGCGGCAATTTTACGTCTTTCAGCCGGCGAATAAATTTACTGGATTTAAAATGAGGGTTACGCTACCGTACCCATAAATTCCAAATGGCCGGGGGTAAAACTCCACGAAATGACTCGATAAAAAATTGCTCCCTCCCCCCGGTTTCCCAATCCGGAGAGTGTGGGGGGCCGATTTTGGGTTGTGGGGTGGCGATAAGGAATGGAATGCCCCCAGCCACCTCGAAATATTTATTTTTCCACAGGAACTCGCAGCAGAGAGAGGGGGGCGGGGTGTTTGTACAGCCCCCTCCTATTATTTTAGCCTAATCAAGCTGACCCCAAAAATTTTTAAGGTGGGGGGGCGAAAAATAAGTTTTTAAGCGGCTTCACGGCTTTTTGGTGGTATTTGCCCAGGCTGCCTAGGAATTTCGGATAGAACACTTTTTTATGGGTGGACTTTGGCTGGCGGCTCGATTTTTGGGGCGCTGTTCTCTTAGCGGGGGTGATATTTTTCCGATTAATCCCGGACGATCCTATAACAAAATACATACAATTTTTATAACATTTAACACAATTCTTAGACATCAAAAAACCCAAAAAAGCAAAAATATTGTGCAATTTTATGCCACGTATGAAAATGCACCAAAAAAAGTCAAAACTCCATCATTTTTGATGAACAGGTAAACGACGAAATAAGATTCGTGCCCCCCGCTAAACGACAAGAACCAACTGGACTATTGCGGTATTCAGTGGAACACCTTTTTCTGCGGCAGGACTTGACTAGCTCGTTTTTAGCCTGAAAAATTGAAAAATTGGAGCGGCTGATAAGGGATTTTACTAACTTTTACGGATTTTTCGTCATTAGGACTCTGGGTGAAACATCGATTTTAAAGACTGGACCGAGCTGCTCGATTTTTAGGGGTTACGCCGTTGGCGGGGGAGGGTAATATATTTTCAGATTAATCGCGTACGACCTTATGACCAAATATAAACCATTTTATAGGAGTTTAAAAGCACAAACAAAAATTCAAAAATTCCGAAAGTTTTGGGCTTTTTGGTCAAACATGTATCAAAATCGTTCAAAAAGGGTCAAGCTCCACAATTTGTTATTAACAGGTATGGCGAAAAATTACCCTTAATGCCCCCCGCCCCCGTTAAACGACAAGAACCAAATAAACTACTGAGGAATCATGGGTGGAACACCTTTTTCTGCAGCTGGACTTTGACTTGCTCGTTTTTAGCCAAAATGAATTGAAAAATTGAAGCGGCAGATTAGGGTTTCTATTAATTATTTGATGATTTTATCCGGCCCGCCTAGGAATTTGGGAGGAACACATTTTTCCTGGAGGTGGCTGGCTAGCGGCCCGATTTTTTGGGTACTGGACTGTTAGCGGGGGGTCTCCTCATTAATCCAGTAAGGGCCCATAGCGAAATAGTCCGTTTTTATAGCATTTTACAATATTTTTAGATCTAAAAAAACAAAGAAATGAAAAATGTTTAGACTTTCCCCCAAAAAGTATGTAAGTAAAACGTATTAAAACGTTAGTGACGCGACAATTTTTCCTAGTAATCCCGCACGACCGTATGACAAGATACATACCATTTTTATCACATTTTCCACATTTTTTAGATGGGAAAAGCGCTGGAAAATAGCATGTTTTTCGTACTTTTCTGTTCTACAATGTATGTAAATTTACCAAGACGTCCAATTTTTCTATTTTAAAAATTTTTTATGATCTTGTTTATAGCCACAGAGCAATCAAAAACTACTAAAAACGCTAAGTAGATCAGCTTCCGGGAAGAAAAAATAAAAAGTACATTTACGAGGAGCGGTTTTTAGGCGAACTTTGATTTGCTATGTGACAAAGCTCATTCCATAGAGGTTCAAATTCCGGACAAGTCACATCTTCCAAAAACTGCTGAGCAACAACGGTCTTCGAGAATAAGTTTCTCAAGGTTGAATTATGTTAAGTGGGGGCCAAAAGGCTCAAAATGGGCCCATTCAGAGCGAATTTTCTCGAAAACCGCCGTCGGGCAGCAGGTTTTGAAAGCTAGAGCTTGCTCAAAATTTGAAGCTCTATCGAATCGGCTATGTCACATTGCAAATCTCCAAGATCACCTCAAAACCGTTCGTTGTTAGCCCAACGTCGGAACGGTTCAACCAGGAAAATGCTTCAAAATTGATCGCAATATGGGCGAGAAATAATTCAGCAATTCTTGCTGGCACCTCCTCTCTGCTTGTGTACGTTTTAAGGAGACGTACAATGCATTCTCATGGATTTTTTTGGCGATCTATAACGCGTCGTACTGCATTGCGTAATCGTTGTTACGGTTAAGCAATTACAACCATCCTTCAGGACGGTCAAACTGGCCTCTGCGTTGCGTGTCGCGGCGCGGAATAAACTTTAAAACTTATATTTTGTTTTCAAGTTAAATTTATGCCCCAATATCATCAAATTAATAGTATTCTATCGGATTTGAGGCTTGCTTTCTAAAAAAACCAACGTTTTTGTGACAGTGTAAAGCTCTCATGATTTTTGAAAGAAATGTTTCAAAAATATCCAGAAGGCAGGTGGCAAAAAATTCGTAATTCATAACGTCGTAACCGATAGATAGAAAGCCAGTTTCTGGGTGTTGTCTGATTTTTAAGGCGACGCACAAGGCATGATGATAAAACAACGCTACACCAACGCGTTCAATAATCAATAAGCACCTTAATTAACTAACTGTAACTAAAAACTGTCAAATAAGAGCACTATCAAATCGTCGGCTGGTTTCGAATTATTAGCGAAAAATGAAACGTTTCATAAAAATTTCTGCCTAAAACATTGTTTTTCCTATCAGTCGGTGCAGACAATCTGGAAGTAGAATTCAAATTTTTAGGGTTTTAAAAATTTAGAATTTTTTAAACGGCCATTAGAATTACATTTTCCAGAGTGTTTTTGGCATAATTAAGATTTTAGCAGCGGTCATTCCGGCAATTCAGGGATGCTAAGTTTTCCTAAGGTTTTTTGTCGGCATTACTGTAGCAGGATGCGCCTTTTAAAGGAGCTGGCAAGGCATGGCGATTTATATTAGGCAATGGACTCCTGATGGATTTTGCCGCGCTGCGGTACGCAATGCGCCAGCCAGCCTTTTCATTGCATAATGGAAAACAGAGGTTTTGCAAATGCCATTTTTTTACTAAAAGAAGTACAGGGTGAGGCATATATATGGCAACACCCCCAGACCATACTAATTTGTCTGCTATCGGAAAACTAATTATTATTTCGGGGGTTTGGGGGTTTCCCATACAAGAACTTGTGTTTCTTTATGCAGGAGACAAATGAAAACGGTTGCAAATTTTTTAATTTTTGATTTATAGTAGCGGGAAGTTTAGCGATTTTGTCGAAAAAGCGGTGTGTTGGCACGCTGCGCATAGAACCCCGGATATTGGTAGCTCTGCTCCAGGGTTTGGTATATAAGTTTACTTCGATCTTATTTATTTTTGCCAAAAGTCTTTTAGTTGGAAACTGTCGAGGGAATTTTGCTATATTCAAAAAACGCGCGCTTACCCACCCCTCACCACGTTTATGTTGACCAATAAAAATTAATTATCAAATGCCTGCCAACTGCATTGTCTTATTTAAGCATTTTTTTACATTTCGGGCATGTGATTGAACCAATTCCGTTTGCTGAAACCAAGCAATTCAACGATTAAAGATAAAAAAAGGCAATTTTACTTTTTTTACTATGATTTTTGGGACCAGCCGAGAACAATTCTAAAATTTCTGCCTACTTAAAGGAAATTAATTCCTTTAAATACCTTTATCTGTCAATACTAGGTAGTACACATATTTTTAGGAATCATTCGTGCCCAAAACGACGTTTCTGAACCATGCTGAAATTGGCTTCCAAGGGGTTGCGTGCCAGCACCACCCTTACGACACCCAGTTTTTGCTTCAGAACAAAAGTTTTTAGGGTTGCTGCGTTCTAATATTTTAAGGGTGGTTACAGAACACTGGTGGCTATATTTCAGCAAATTATTGAAGCCCAACCAGCTTTCTTCATTTTTTGAGAGACCCCAGAAAGTGTTGCCATATACAGGGTGTCCCAAAAAAAAACGACCCATCTGGCATTTCGCCGTGTTACATCCAATCGGTCCCAAATTTGGACCAGAGGTGTATCAGACCCTAAATAACAACAATCCTGACTTTTAGCCCGGTAGCTACAATCGTTCTCGAGTTATAGCAAAAACAAACTTTATTTTCGATTTTTCACAGGGTTTTCATGGAATTAGACCCTCTAAACATTAAGTGAAAATGATCCGGTAGGTCTTCTTTACCGTAAGAAATTTTTTCCAGAGTAAAATTAATTAAATAAGCTTCGATTTAAGCGATTTTTACAACGCAAAACTACCCCAGTTCTTAAGCGAAATTAGGGATTCGCAGCCGGAAGTCGATGCAAATCGATGCAAAGTCCAAAAAGATAGCCGATAAAACTGTTCAGAATTTCGGGAAAAACAGTATTTTCGTTATAACTTTAAAACTACTGTAGCTATCGGGCTAAAAGTCAGGATTGTTGTTATTTAAGGTCTGATACACCTCTGGTCCAAATTTCGGGCCGATTGGATGTAACCTGGCGAAATGCCAGATGGGTCGTTTTTTTTGGGACACCCTGTATATGCCTCACCCTGTATAACACTGATCTCATTCAGAAAAACAACTAAGATATGTGAAAAAAGACGTTTTCTCTGGAAAAATCAATTTTTTCAACGACGTGAATTACCAGTCGTAATGCCTTCGACGGCGCTAAATTCATCAGTCTTGGCGAATTAGGCCAATTTGAAAATTAACAAGGTTAGAATGATTAAAATTGCTTGAGGATTCCATATATAGCGCAGAAATTTCTAATTCACCTTTAAATTTAACCTCAATTTTAATTTAGTTAATTTTGGAATTTAAACAGGACAAAAGGCCATGCGACGCGGTCGCTTTGCGGCAGTATCTCGCTGTTTGCCAGGAATCAACGCAAAGTATTTGGACCCGACTTCTTAGCCCCTTTAATCCAACATTCCCCGGGCGCTACCGTACCCCGTCATTGCGGTGTCACGCGTACACCCACTGGGGTACAGTCACTACCCCGAAAAGTCACTACCCCGAAAAGTCACTACCCCGAAAAGTCATTACCCCGAAAAGTCACTACCCCGAAAAGTCATTACCCCGAAAAGTCACTACCCCGAAAAGTCACTACCCCAGAAATAATTTGCATGATTTTCATAGGAAAACCGCATGAAAACTGGATTTTTCCGGGAAAAACAATGCTATCATTTTTCGGGGTAAACGATTTCGGGGTAGTGACTTTTCGGGGTAGTGACTTTTCGGGGTAATGACTTTCGGGGTAGTGACTTTTCGGGGTAGTGACTTTTCGGGGTAGTGACTTTCGGGGTAGTGACTTTCGGGGTAGTGACTTTTCGGGGTAGTGACCGGACGCCCCTTTAATCCAACATTCCCCGGGCGCTACCGTACCCCGTCATTGCGGTGTCACGCGTACACCCAGTTCCGGTGGCCCCGAAATGACGGCCGAAAGTCTGTGCCGTATCCGGAAACGTCGCTTATCAATTTCTACCCGCCATCCGTTCCGTATTCGGCCTATTTGCACCCCGAAATTTTTGAGGGGATTAACCGGGCAAAGGACACGGCAAAACTGTGGCTGGGCAGAAAATTGGGCGGAAGGGGTGATGCTGATGTACGATGCCGGAAAGGGGTGATGTCATAAACGCGTAATCAAGGTATATAGGGTCCTATTAAGCACCATATCGTCCTAAGAAAGCCGTTTTTTGCTTCTATATGCAAAAAAAAATAAAAATTAAATAAAGAAAATTCCGTTAAAAATCATATTTTTTTATGAGCGATTGTTTTTATCTCTACTGATAGTATTTATAGATCATACTATTTTGCATATATCCTGTAATTTTCAGAAGTATTGGACGTAAAACGAACTAGTTATGACCAAATCGGTTGTATAAAAACCATCTTTTTCTTATAACTCGGCTCGTTTTCAATATTTGGCCATTAAATTGTGGCTATATATAGATAATGGGAATCTTTCATAATCTCGCATTATCATAATCTTGCATTTTCATAATCTCGCATTTTCAGAATCTCGCATTTTCAGGATCTAGCAGTTTCAGTCTCGCAACTTTTCCAAGGGCTTTCCAAGGGTGCCAAGAATTCGATGAGTGATGAGTGATCACAGAATA
This sequence comes from Mesorhabditis spiculigera, assembly GCA_958295435.1. Taxonomy (NCBI): domain Eukaryota; kingdom Metazoa; phylum Nematoda; class Chromadorea; order Rhabditida; family Rhabditidae; genus Mesorhabditis; species Mesorhabditis spiculigera. The sequence goes on along the minus strand of CATQJA010001871.1, from coordinate 94,023 downwards.
AGCGGATCACCCCAAATTAATCGAATGTCTGGGCCACTAATTTAAGGAATTCGAGATGGTCAGATGCATCGTACGCCTCGTCGAGGCCACGCTGGGCTTGGTAATCGTTAGCAATGGGTGTCTGCTACACGGCCAATCAAACAGGCCAAAAACGGCAATTTGCCGGGAGGGGCAAACGCGTCAATTGGAGCCGGGCGTAGCGCGCGTCAAAAGGTTTAAACTCTTATAACATTTCCAAACCGACTCAATATTGAAAAGCCAATATTAATTATTGCAGAGAAAAATTTTACGGTTCGAATGATACCAAAGACAGCAGGTTAGCCCTCCGAAATACCACTTTTCACAAAGTCCCCCACCAAAACCGCCTTCGTTAGCATACTTTCTAAATTCAGTTTTGTTAGTGCTTGGTATCATTATAATCGCCATGTTCCCTTCTACAAGACTGGAATTCGCGTTTTTTAAGATCGGCCATATCTTTCAAGATATAAGCCTCCAAAGTTTTGGGCCCATACATTTTTGAGTTGATAGGAGCGCCGCGTCGCCTAGCCCTTAGACCGCCGCGATTTCGGGGCGTGGCTACTTGCCCTTTTGCTGCGCCTCGATTAAACGGTTGTCGATGCGTTCTTGGAAACCGTCCAACGTTTCCAGAAACTTCCAAATGCCAAGGCTCTGTTAGTTGTACTTAGTAGAAATGCAGCTAGTCTATGGGACATGCGAGATTCTGAAAATGCGAGATTCTGATACCAAATCATAGATAATACTATTTTAAGTATATGCTGCAAATTTCATAAAGATTGGACATAAAACAACCAAGTTATGGAAGTTTCTTTCGAACCACGGGCGCGTTCTTTGCCTGTTCCCCGACCCGTCCCCACTCGCCCCCCACCTAGCCCACTTCCCCTCCATATCATCCCTCCCCTCCACCACAACTTTGAAATCATACTTCATAGGATCATTTCTATAGTATGCATTTCACTATACCCACTAAATTGCGACACCTCGCACCCACCGATGATTGGGTCTGAGGCGAGTGGAGAGCGGGAAGAACGGTTTACCCCCTTTCAAGGTGGTACTCCGCTGAGGACCGCGTCTATTTCCGGAAACGGATACGGACAACCACTTGCCTCCCTGAGGGGGAAAGAGGCGAGCAAAAGCTAATTTTGGACTTGCTCTGTTTCGAGTGGCGCGGCTGCCAGCACACCTTCGGCACGGCTGCCGAATGTCGCGCCGGGCAGCCGTGCCGTGGCACGCCTGCCGGCACGCCGCGCCGGCAACTGGGCCGAAAACGGCTGCGGCACGGCTGCCGGCGCACCTTACGCTTATTTTTCGGCATATAAAAACAGCATTGCTTAATTTTTTTATTGCGTTTAAGTTGTGGTTGAAGCGTGTCGCCGTCACCGTCGCGTAGTTGAAACGGAAGCCGCAGTAATAACTAAATTAGTTGGTTTCTTTGGTTTTCTATTGTTTATAAATCGGAGCCAGTCTTTTCTTGGTGAACTTACCATTAAACGTGACGATAGACGTGCCGAGCATCTTGTAGTGTTGGCCTAGTAACTAGATTCGATTCAGTGATTGCTCAAGCAGTTCAAAATGACTTACTTTCTTCTTGCAGTCTTTGCAGCTGGTCTAGTGGATCCCTCAACATTCCAAAACTAATTCTAGCGTCAGAAAAGAAGCGCCACTTCGGGTTCAGCGCCTGAAAAAAATGGTAAATTATACCCACTAAACAATCGTTGTTTGTAACATGGTGCAAATATCCATATTTTCAATCTAAACAAGTTACCGGGCAGGATTGCCGATCGAAAAGCTTCTATTTAAACTCGATTAGCAATGTACCTGCTAAATATCATCAATTCAGTCAGCTCTTCGACCATGAAGCATGCTGATAGACTTTTCTTGCCTCGTAATTGTGGTCTAAAGGTTTCACCTGAAATCTCGAGCGTATAACAAACAAGTTGTACCTATTAGTAAGCAAGCAACCGCGTAGCTGATGGCGTGGTACCTATTCTTTCATGGCATGACAGAAATGCGGCAATACAATAAGTCTTGAAGAATTATTATGACAAAAACAATACTTAGCGCGAGGCCGAAATTTTTCTAAGTTATGACGCGTTGCGGCGCAGCGACAGTGGTCTGCCGGCAGCCGTGCCGTGCAGCTGTGCCGGCAGCCGCGCCAAATACCGTGCCGGCAGCCGTGCCGAATTTGGCCTCCCGGACCCCGTCCGAGCTGCGCCGGCAACCGTGCCGAAGGCTGTTCCGGCAGCCGCGCCGGATTTTAGCTCGCCGGCAGCGGTGCCATCGTGCCGGCAGCCGTGCCAGAGGGCGTTACCGCGCCGGCAGCCGCGCCACTCGAAACAGAGTGGCTGAAGGGCCAAAGAAAATGGATGGATCCGCCTTGCATCTTTTCAGTCAAGGAAGCATTTGAAGATCGTTCGTGTACGTTGGTTGACGGTATTTACTTACGGTATTTGCTATTACATGGTTGAAAACTGGCTGCATCCTACAAAATATGCCATTCACAGCATTTTTCGGCGCATATTTTGCTTACTTTCAGCTTACAAGGAGTGCCCTTTTAGCGTCATCGGCAAAACCTTTTGCGGCTCATTCGATAGAGAATTCAGTTCTGAATAGGCTACCGATGTTCATTTTTGCAGAATGGCTGTCTCGGAATTTATAAAATTTAGGGCTTGATTCAAGTTTACGGTACTCTCCCAAAATGCGGTTTTTTTGTGTTCAAATCGCTAAATAAAGGTCAGAAACGGACTCAGCGACAAAAATTAGGTGGCGGAAGGCACTTTTTAGTGGAGAAAACCTCATTTTAGTTTTGAGATCGGGTACCGTAAAGTAGTATACGGGGGTGACTACTTTACGGTACTCGCCCAAAATCTTCCTTTTTCTGCACGAATAGAAGCAGCAAGGTCTGAAACGTATTAATCAGCAAAAATGAGTGGGCGGAAAGGCCTATAAAGGGAAGATTCGGACGCAGATTCCATCTCTCAATCACACCCAGTTTAAGCCTAAAAATAAGGCTTCGTGCCACCCGGGGCCTAGTCGCTTCGGATGGGTGCGAGCTCGTACAGTGTTTCGAAATCGGGGCGCCCGAGGAGCGCGAAGCGCCCAGGCGCCCTGATTTCGAAAGAGTGGAGCGGCAGCCCATCCGAAGCGACGGCCCACCTTGCGCGACATGTCATAAGCCTCAAACCTCGAAGTCTCAAATCACTCATTTTTAGGCCTTTCCGCCAAATTATTTTTGCTGCTTAATGCGTTTCAGCCCTTACTGTTTCTATTCGTGCAGAAAAACTAAAATTTTGGGCGAGTACCGTAAAGTAGTCACCCCCCGTATACTACTTTACGGTACCCGATCTCAAAACTAGAATGAGGTTTTCTACCCTAAAAAGTGCCTTCCGCCTCCTAATTTTTGTCGATGAGCCCGTTTCTGATCTTTATTTAGCGATTTGAAAACAAAAAACCGCATTTTGGGAGAGTACCGTAAACCTGAATTTTCCCAAATTTAGAAACGGCACTCGGAAGAGTCTCTTTTCGCTCGAAGGGTACTCATGGTAAGAGAATCCACTAGTTTTTAAATTTATAAGATCAGAGACGGCCATTCCGCAAAAATGAACATCGGTGTCCTGTTCAGAACTGAATTCTCTGTCGAATGAGCTAGGTCGCGGAAGGTTTTGCCGTTGACACTAAAAGGGCACTCCTTGTTAGAGCAACCTTCCAATGAAGAAAACCCGGAAAAAGTGTGTTGACCGCGCTATATTCAGATGTTCCGGCCATTTTCGGGAAACCAAAACAATTTCTTTATTACAAAAATGATCAGCGCCTCAAATTAGGTATTATCTCAAGTTTCAGCCAATTCCGCAAAGTGAGCTCCGAGAGTGCTTTTCGTGGTCCGCAACTTCAAGGGTCATTTAAACGCTTAAATTGAACATTTTAAACTTTGAAAACCGGGCAGTACTATGCTCCTTCGGGTGGCGACGAAAAAACGGTCGGATGACTCGCAAACAGCCCTTGAAGCCGCGTATGGCCTTTTTGCAGTTATCCCGACTCTTTTGAATCTCATCACTCCCGTATCCTGAATTTCAGAAAATTTGTTCCTGAATATTAGGATTTTTTTGAAACATGTGATCGTCGAGCTGTTGACAACCAGTTTTCTAGCCTCGCGAGTTAAAAAAGTATGTTTCAAATGTTATCAGCGCCGTGGTTGCAAAAACATGTTTAATTGCAGGATCGTTGCTCTCGTTGTTCACTGTTCGGTGCTTTTTCAAATTTTTCGCATTTTAGCGTGATAATCAATTAAGGAAATTCGACTAGCAAATTTTTATCGCATTAATCTCCAATTTCAGTGGAAAAAGAGAAATTGAATGGGACAGGGCAATCTTTGGGTGCACACAAAATTAAGGGGAAGTGTCAAAGTTTATTCACGGTTTAAGTTAATTACATTTTTTACAAAGTATCGGGTCGCAAAGTAATATTATGTACATTTAAACCAATCAAAAATGAGGGGGAAAATTGAGATAATTACACCATGGAAAGTCGATTTTTGCGGGGGAAAATCTGGCCAATGCGGAAGCTCGTCGACGTTTAGGCGCACGTGTTGTAGCCGTACTCCTCTCTAACGGTCTTCTGAAAACAATAAAATTAGTAATTTTTGTATTTTTATTTATTTTATCCTTGTATTGTAAATGATTTTATTAAAACCTTTCCAAAAGACTTTTTTAACTCAATCTTCCGATATAAATTTAACTTCTTAAAAACATTAAGAAATGCTAGGATTGGTGTATTTTCCCGGCAGTTTGTATAGCTCGAGCCCAGGGAGCCCAGGGAGCTGGGAGCCGAAAGAGCTCAGGGAGCTTCTGGAGGTATATTAAAGTATAATTGAAATTAATTTTGGAGTATTAAACTAGTATTAGTGCATTACTACAAGATTTAATACGAATTACGACTTTTATAAAGTTATACTGCAAAACCGTCTTGGGCTCCCTGGGCTCGAGCTTTACTAAATGCCTATCTTCCCCATACTGTGCGTGCCAAATTTTGCGGAAACCATAAAATTTTTGAAACATTAAAATTTCTCGGATCACGAATTTGGCTTGAATAGTATGTTCCAAATTTTTTGATGGTGTCCGTTGCAAAAGCATTGATAATTTTAAGTGGCTTCCGTTTTTCCTAAAAAATCCAAATCCATCGATTTTTTTTAAAGGTATCACTTGGAAATCATAGCAAAACCGGAATTTTATGGAAACCCTGAATAAGAATTTTTAATTAAAATTTTATGTTTCTTCAAAACTATCTAAATATTTAAAATCAAGACTGACAATTACGCCCGCCATAAATCCGAAAAATCAAATTCTAATGCTTGCGAAATTTTATAAATTAAATAAAGGCTCACACCCTCGGTCTGCTCGTCCTTTGGCGCATCCGTCAAATGGTGCACGGCGTCGCTCAGCATTTCTTTCACGCCCTCCATTCCACTCACTGAAAATAGGCATTTTAATAGAATTATCGAATTCCAAATAATGTCTTTAAAACCGTGGAGTCCTTAATAAATTTCCCGGGCGTTTTCAGTCAAAAATGATGTTTCTAACAGTTGCAAACATGAATTTCCGCTTTTTAATTAATTCCCAAATGACCAGGTCGAATGAATCAAATGCAATAAATTGTCTTGTAAAATTGGCTTAATAGCAGTTCCCAGAAGAATTAATATCGAAATTAGAAATTATTTTTAATAGATAAAAATGTTTTAATCCAGGTTAGACCCGACTCAACAATGCAGTTTCTAATTTTTCGATCTCCTTATGAAATTCAAATCCTCGAATGGTGCTGATTTTAAGGAATGCGTTACGTAATTTAATCGAGAGAGAGAGAGATAGAGAGAGAGAGATAGAGAGAGAGAGAGAGAGAGAGAGAGAGAGAGAGAGAGAATGAGAGAATGAGAGCGAGTGAGAGAGCACGTGAGAGAGAGAGGGGAGAAATACAGAGGTGAGAGAGCGAGCGAGGGAGACAGAGAGAGTGAGAGAGAGAGAGAGATAGAGAGAGAGAGAGAGAGAGAGAGAGAGAGAGAGAGTGAGAGAGAGGGAGGGAGGGAGCAGCGAAAGAGTACGACTCACCAATCGTGGATCCAATAACCTCAGCGACGTGTTTCACTTCTCCAACGACAGTCTTCACTTCTGACACTATTTTAGTGATTATATTAAATTATACAAACGCCACTCACTCTCTTTCTTCTCCTTATCAGCCTCATCCGGAGGGGACAGCTCGGGCTCATCCTGCGAGCTCTTCCTCTCTTTCGACTCCTTCTTGTGCTCCTTCTCCGGCTCGTCAACCTCCATTCGCTCGTCGTCGACTAGAAAAGGAGCATGAAAATCTATATGTTGATTTAATGCTAATTAATGAAGTTTCATGTGATCCAATTGAGTAAAAACTGAAACTGAAACTTTTCGAAAAATTGTGTTTCATAAAATTCCGTAAGTAGAACTGCGGGATTTTTAGTAGTGGGGGACCGGGCCGTTGGGTTATTTATTTTGATTCTTAGGCTAGTGGAAAATTCGGTTTTTCCCGTTTTTCTTTGTATCTGAACCGCCGTCCTCATTTTTCTTTTTGATTAGGGCATTCAATGCTCTTTTCAAAGCCTTCCTTTTTAATTTTAATTAAATTAATAATTTTAGTGCATTTTTGTAACAATTTAATCTATCCTTTAATTTAATTAAATATCGTTTAATTTAATTTACGTTTTAATTTCACATTGCCAAAAATCAGTTACGTAACCGAAATCCAATTTTAAATCGAAATTTTATTAGAAATTTTTGTGTTTCAAAAACACAGGCCATCAAAAACGGCTGTATCTTTCCAATACGCCGTATTCTAGTCCTCCACAATTTTAAAGGTACCTTGACCAGAAATTTAATTTAAATATATGTTTTTAATTTTAGCCTATTTTAATTCGCTACCTTGCTTCTTGTCCAATTTGTGTTTCAGCGCCTCCCCGGCTCGGATGCCAGTTTTTGGGGCGAGTTCGTCGCGATCATGGTGGGCCTTGTCTTCAATGTTGCGCTGGGGCTTTCCGTCTAAATATTTGGCGTTTTAAAGGGACTTGCAAGGGTGAGAATCTACCCCTTTGAGCTACTAGGTATCGACAACTACGCGATGCTCCTAAACACAAAAAACTAACCAATGCCGTGCTCGATGAATGTGTCGAGGGGCATTCCGTGACGCGGCAGCTGCGCATCTGAATTTCAGGATAAAAATATTTCTTTTTATATCCAAATTTTATTTTTTATGATATAACTATTTAAACTTACAACCTAATAAAAATTTTGGTATAAAATACAAAAAAACATAGATTTTCCATATGCAAGGTTCGAATTTTTAATTTTTCAACTTTCTAAAATACATTCAATTTTGCTATTCATCGTCAAATTTTAGTAGAAATACTATTAAAATACTTGCTATCAAGTTATTAGACATATCTCGAATTATAGAAAATTCTCCCCCCTGATAATGCCAAAGCACCAAAATTTAAATTAATGGATTTTACAAATTAATGTTTCATACAACCTAAATGTTCAGAAATTTTTCATAAATCTAATGCGTGTTGCCAACGGCCATTCAGCTTTACCTGAAGATTTAATTCTGCGACGGCATTAAAGTAGTTTCAAGCATAAATTTATTTCTATTAAATTACCGATTGTCAAAATTAGAAACTATAATAACTAGAAAAATTAGATTCAATCAAAATTAATAAGCTTGAATCTAAGAGCTAAATTTAAAGTCCTGAAAACCCACTGAGTGACGACTCCAACTGCTCGTGCTCCTGGGGCGTCGAGCCGAACATCGGCTTCTCCTGGGCCATCTCCTGGTCGCGGTCTAAACTCATTTTTATAGATTCTAATTTTTTATTTTTTTGATTATAGTAATCCTTCAGCAACTTTTAAAATTAAGTTTAATTTAGTCAAACGTACTCTGTGTGAGCGAATCGGTGCCGAGCGGCGGGAACTCCTCCTCGCTGCGGATCGTCGCCTTGTTCATCACCGACTTTTCGGTGGATTCTGAAAATTGGGGAATATAGCGGAAGGTTCTATTAGAATCTATTTCATAATTTAACTATAATCCAAGTGGTAAAATTATCTAAAAAAAACTTTTTAAAAATTAAAAATTCTAAATTATGGTCGAAAATCGGTCCTTTGTCAAAAAATCGTATTTTTCTATTGTTTTTATAAGTCTGTAAACTCTAGTATCATTTCATTTATATGCTAATTTTACTAAATTTAACTATATTTCAAATGCAAAAACTATCTAAAAAGCGTTCTTTTTAATTTATAATCGACATTTTGGTCGAAACTCGGCTTTTCTAGCAAAAAAAAACGGTTTTGCGTTCAGGAATGGTAAAAAAGCTTAAAACCATTACTATTTTTTATCAAAAAAAAACCGGATAAAAAAATTGGTTCCCCCCCCCCCCCCGCTAATGCCAAAGAACCGAAATTACAGCAGCTAATTTTTACAAAAATACCTTAACCGTTTGAAGACTGACCGTGACGAATTTCCGGCTGGATATCGGGGGTCTGGGTGGGGCCTTGGGCGAGGAAAAGCTCCGAGTCCATGGGGACTTGTTGGAGTTGTTGTTGTTGTCCGGTCTGTGGCTGGTCGACTTGTTGCACTTGGCCTAGCGCCGCGTCTAGAAAGTCCATGATAATATTTTTCACCTACATATCCGCACGGAATTCGTGCAGTTTGGATGCCAGTGAGGGAGTGTGTTTTTGAAACATTTTTTTTGAAAAATTCTCGTTGTCAAAAATAACGTTTTTTCTAATACCCCTGAGTTTTTTATTAGATCTAATCATTTTTACCCAATAAACCTTTATTTTTTTTAGTTATTAAAAGCCTAAAAATACTAGTATATTAATTATACTAGTTTAATAATCCTAACCGCTATTAAAAACAATAAACCAGCGCTTTAACAAGCTCAAAATTAGTCGCGTTAAATTCTATTAAATTCAAATTAAATTCTAGAAGCTGAAAAGGGATAAATTGGCCTGTTTTGGTGTTAAAATTAAGCAAAAAAAATTATACAAAAGTAAAAAACTTTTTTAAATCCGCGCTAAAATTATTATAAAACTTTAAAGCTACGTAATTACTAATTACATGGCGTAACTAAACCATAACTAGGCCATAAATATACCTAAAACCCGCACAAAAACCTGTTAATAATCACCGGACATGAAGGCAGCGTTAGTCAACAAAAAGCAGGGGATGTGATTCCGGAGAGCAATCGGCACTGGACTGTTATCGGGGGGTTTCCGCGGTCATTTTGGATTTTTAAGAGTCACAAAACATCTAAAAATTTTCGCAATGATTTGACTTTTCGGTCAAATGAAAGAAAAATGGAATTTTCAAATTAAAAAAAATGTTTGATAACTTTCTAGAAGTCAAAAACTACTCAGAGACACTATAAAAATACAGGTAAAGCGTAAATATGACCGGAAAAAAAACAAAAATTTGCGCCCCCCCCCGCTAACAGTCCAGTACCGAAAAAGCTTGCGATTTGGCCAATTCGGCTAGAGACAAAACTCTAGCTAAATCCACCAAAAATTCAAAAATTGGCTTGCCATTTTGGCCGAAAGCCTCGGCTAAAGTGGGCGTCTGAATGCCGGAATGTGTTGGGAAATCCTTCGAGCCCTGCAGAATGTCCGCCTCCACGAATTTGTGGTCTTTGCCGTCTGAACGTTGTTTTGCGTAAATTTTCCTATAGTTTTAACGTTTTAAATAATACCGTTACCATACCCCTTAATTCGAGAATTATATTCATTTTATTAAACGGAACATTCCTGAAACGCCATAACCCATGATGATGAAGCTAGTTTGTTAACGTTATTAAGGTTCTTTCGCATTACAGGGTGGGGGCGGGAATTTTTTTGTCTTAGGATCCAATTTTTTAATATCAATATCGAAAGTGTTTCTAAACAGTTTTTTATTATCCCTAAACGCAAAAACTTTACAAAATTGTATTAAAAATACAAAAATATCGATTTTTCGACCAAAAAACTGTATATTTTGCGAAGATTTCGATTATTAAAAAGTTTTGAAAGTTTTTAGATAGTTTTTCTTGTAGAAATATAGTTTTATTTGATTAAAAACTATAAGTTTTACTAACTCCCTACAAATTTGCGAGGCCTTTCTAGACTTATACGAAAAAAAATCTTGTTTCCCCTCTCCCCGATAATGCGAAAGAACCGAAAATTATGCTCCTTTTTATTTAACGTAACAATCTTTAAACGCCAAAACCCATAATGAAGCTATTTTGTTAATGTTATTATAGCGATATGACGCTTGGGACGTTTAAATTAATGTTGTAGACCTAGTAAAACCTTTTTAAAAGTATTAGGAAGGTATAGGTGACGTTACAACATTTAAAAAGAATTATAATTTCAAAACCAACCATGGAAAATCTCCTCGATCTCGTTCTCCCACTTGCCCACCTCCGAATCGGGGGCCCACTGGTTTTGTGGGCGGCACTGGTGGGGGGCTAAATTTAGGATTTAAAAATAAGGACAATAACTGTAATAAAAATACATAAACTATATAACTATAAACTTCAGCAACCTGTCTCGGTCGACTTGACGGGCACGCGGCCGAATCCGGTGGATTGCTGCTGAATCTCCATTTTGTTTGCTTGGGGGGGTTGGTTGTTTTGCTGAAAATAAAAATGTTCTAAACGCTGGCACGGTTGGAGATAAAGAAAAAGGGATACTGTATTGAGTATCGAGTCCGAAGTATTTTAAAAGCAAACGTTTTAAATTTAAAAATGCACTGTGCAAAGTAATTTTTTTCCTTAGGATCCTGTTTTTCTAAGAGAACTAGAGCAAGTGATCCTAAACTGTTTTTTTACTATCCCCCAAACACAAAAGCTTTACAAACTTGTATTAAAAAAACAGGAATTAGCAATTTTTATTCTGAAAATGACCGTTTTCGACCAAAATTTGAACATTTTCTAAGTTTTTAGATAATTTTTCACTTCAAACGCAGTTAAATTTCATTAAAACACGATGAAAATACTTCTTAATAAGCAACTAGGCGTCTCCGGTGTTATACAACAAAGTAGATCCATCCATAATGTAATCAACCAAGCGAAATACAGACAAACATCAAGAAAAATAACTTTTTTACCTTAGAAAAGCTATGTTATAGATTTAAACCTATAGATAGACGGCCGTGTAAGCCTAATTTTGCCCGATCATGCACAGGAAAGTAAAAAAATGTCTTAAAAGCCAAGCCTAGGCAAATTCTGAGCAACGTCTAGGCAGCCCCGGGCATTTGGAGAGCTTTATAGCCTTTGAGAAAACATGAGGGCAAAATAATACTCTGGTGGGGTAGGGAGGAGCCAGCCAAAAAGGGGGGCGGACCCGTGCACTTTGCCGAGCTGTTGTTGTGTTCTGGGCCCCCACCGGGATGCCCTTTTGCATTGAAAAAACAAGAGGACACACGCGCCCCTCAGCCACTGCAAACAACCATTGCGAAATGGTACTGGCACACTATAGCTGGATTCCCGTGGCTAGAGTGAGGAAAATACTATGAGGGGGTTCAGGGATCGAAAAGTGGGATTGGTACTGAACTTTTAGCAGGGGGGACCTACTTTCCCCAGTAATCCTCCTACGGTCCTATAACAGAAATCTATAATGTGTTTAGTAGTTGACAAAAAATGGCTTAAACATATTGAAAACACGGAAATTTTGGCCCTTTTGGTAATTTTTCATACATTTTTGACCAAAACGTCAAAAATTTTCTGCATTTTTATAATTGTAGAATCTATAAGACCTTTCGGTACTATTGAAGTTGGGGGGGGGGGGGCAAAATTTTTGTTGGGTCATTTTTGGGCTAATTGGTCAGTTTTTCGTGGCTAATCCAGCGCAATACTCAACTCCTAAGCTAAGCTAAGCCGAAGCAGAGTTAAATTGAGCTTGAACAAAGCTAAGTCAAAGCCAAAAGCAATGATGCTGTGGCGAAGCCAAGCTAAGGACCTGGTACTAAGGCTTAGGCTAAGCATAGGCCTAAGCCTAGGTTAAACTAGTTCTAAGCCTAGCCTAAGTCAAGCTTAAGCCTAAGCCAAGCCGGTTCTTTAGGATTCCCGGGGAAGTATTCCCGGGGAAACCAATTTTTTTCCTGGTTTTCCCGGTTGACCTAGTAATCAAATATAAAGTGTTTTCGAATTGTTTTTAGTAAGTTTCAAGTATATTTAAAGCAGAATAACTTTCAGAAAAATTTAGAAAAATGTTTGAAAAAGTCGAAAATTTGGTCATTTTGGGTCTATTTTTCGACCTAATTTTTAATTTTTTACATTTTTTTGGTTAAAATGTGTGTAGTTTTTATGCACAGGAATAGTTAAAAACAGTTTAGAAACGCATCCGCAATTTATACAAAAATCTAGGCTTTCGCCGAAAAAAATTTGTTTTCCCCCGGGAATACTTTCCCCGGGAATCCTAAAGAACCGCCAAGCCAATACTAAGCTAAGCTAAGCCTAAGCCAGAGAAAAACTGACCAATTAGCCCAAAAATCCCCAAAAATTTTTGCCCCCCAACTTCAATAGTACCGACCTTTCTGTAGCATTTTACAGTTTTTAGCTACAAAAAGTGCATAGAAAAACTTATAAATTTCTCGAAAATGTTTGACTTCAGTAAAAAATGCATGAAAAGTGACCAAAAGGTCAAATTTCCGGATTCTAAAAAGGTTTAAAATACTTTTTGGAAACGACTAAAGGCATTATTATGACAAAGATCAGTCCGCCTGCTAAAAATCAAGTTTGGGAAAAATCTAGCAGAAAAAATACAGATTTTGGGAAACTGGAATCACCAAATAAGCTTTGAAATGGTCTGGAAAAGTTAGCTTTCGAGGTTTTCGCTATTTTTCCGATCTTTTGAAGACACCATTCGATAGAGCATCATAAATTATACCTAAACTTTAAATTTCCGCCCAAAATAACGTAGAATAAAATTGTTACGGTAAGGAAAGACGAGTAAAAACCTACAAACTTGCTAAATTTTAATTTGGAAATGAGGGCTGGGACCTATCGGTAACCTTCAAAACCTTTTCGGGCCCTGCTGAAGGCCTAAAAACCAATAACTATTTATTTTCGACGTTAAAATTTCTTTTTACCAATGTTTCGCTTGTAAACCACCTTGCAAATCAAAATATCAAAATATTGAAGTTTGTTGACGCCAACGTCCGAGCCCTAAAAAAAATGCGAATCTCACCACAGTATTTTTCGGATCGCGGGTCACCAAAAACTCCGGCATTTTTCCGCACTTTTTCAGTTAGTAAAACGACGTTATTTTTCCTATTCAGATGATCGAGACGCTGCTGAGCCAGCTTCAAGCTGGTGCTCCGAGCCGGAAGGACTGGCTGTCGGCCTGCTGCCATCCTGATGCGGTGCTGATCCGCTGCATGGCCAGGTAAACAAGCTTTTTCCGTGCTTCTTCTCACCAAATTTCCGTTTCGATACGCGCGGGGGGGATTTATCTTGTGGCAAAACTACCGTAACCCCTTGGTTTTGCTGACCTCGCGAAACGTTGGCTCGGTTTATTTTTCTGCAGCTTTTTCGGTCCGTTGTCCGCTCGGATATTTTAGGTTTGTGCGTCATTTTGCTTCTTTTATTGCCCTTTGATTCGCTTTTTTACCTACTTACCGATTAACTGAAACCTTTTTGAAGCTATGAAAACCGTGCAAAAGAGATCTTTCGATGCTTATGCGCAGGAAATCTTATCTCTTGTTCTCGCTTTTTTCGCTTTCGTTTTTCGCCGCATGGATTAACACGCCTTCGCTAGAGCAAACCAATGGCACATACTTTTCCAAGTTTTCTAGATTCTATCCAGGCTGTAGAGGGCCAATTCGACCCCATTTAGCTGTGTTTCAAACCCAAACCTTTCATTGACTTGTCCTTAGATCCTTAGGCTTCACCCACGATTTGAAAGTCACTTGGGTAGCCTCAAACCTAACACAAGCCTCGATTTGACGCTGAAGATTGCAGACTTCTCCATTCGCCGTTAGTGCTATCGCTACCAGCCTTCAGTTTTCCAAGGTTTTCTGGGGTTCGAGGGCTCCAAGAGGCGCCTATGCATGCCCGAAACGGCGACAGGGCGCACTGTTCAAAAACTCGAACCAGTATCTCGCGCATGCGCCCCCATTCACCATGAAATTGACCTTGTATCGATCGTGATTCAATATTTTTTCTTCTTTGATGATTGCTTTACTCAATTTTATGCTTTAGGATGTCCCTCAGCAAGAGAACCGAGAAGCCGGTGCTGAAAGAGGTGCCGGAAACCGTGGTGAATGGGAAGCACGTCTACAAGAAGGGCCGATTTTTGGGGAAGGGCGGCTTTGCCAGGTATTTTTTTCTTTCGCTGGTTTTTAAATTTCGTTTCCTAGATGCTATGAGCTGATGGACACGAAGACCAAGACGATCCTGGCCGGCAAGATCGTCTCCAAGACACTTCTCGTCAAGCAATACCAGAAGGACAAGGTGGGTGCCAGTTCTCAATTTGAAAATTTGAGTTTTAGATGGCCCAGGAAATCCACATTCATCGCAGCCTCGATCACCAGCATGTCGTTCGCCTGCACGGCTTCTTTGAGGATACCGACAATGTGTAAGTTTGATTCTTTAGTACCCCCCGCCCCCCCTTTTTTTTTTGCTTAACTCTAGTACATGTGTCGTTTTAGGTATATACTACTCGAGCTGTGCCCCCGACGTTCGCTGATGGAGCTGCACAAGCGCCGTGGGCCGATCACCGACCCCGAGGCACGGTACCTATCGCTGCAAGTGGCCGAGGGAGTCGAATACATCCACAACTGCCACATCATCCACCGTGACTTGAAGCTTGGCAACGTGTTTCTCAACGAGGAAATGCAGGTGTGTTGTTTTTCTTTTTTCATGACTCTTGTTCGTTTTTAGGTCAAAATCGGGGATTTTGGCCTTGCGACGACGATCGAAAAGGAGGGCGAAAGGAAGAAGACGCTATGTGGCACGCCCAACTACATTGCCCGTAAGCTTCGTATCTTCTACTCGAATTTCCCGTTTAGCCGAGGTGCTCGACAAGCGCGGGCATTCGTACGAGGTGGACGTGTGGGCGGTCGGCTGCATCGTCTACACAATGCTGGCCGGGCGCCCCCCGTTCGAGACGGCGTCGCTGAAGGAGACGTACCAGAAGATCAAGACGAACACCTACCGCATCCCGTCTACGATGAACCCGGATGCGGCGAAGCTCGTTCAGGCCTTGCTGCAGGGGGAGCCGTCGCGTCGCCCGAAAATCTCCGATGTTCGCCACGTAAGCGATTGTTTTTCTTTGATGTTGAAAACCTGGGTACTATGCGAGTGGGCGCGGTTTTTTGGAGTGTTTTTCGAGTTTTTTTCTTTTCCGCGCTTTTGTTTAGCTTAGGCGTGGACTGAGCTGTACCTAAGTGATCTTGGCGCCATTGGCTTCCTTTAGGCTTGAGAGTAGAGTAGGGCTAAATTATATGCAGAAAACTGAGTTTTTCGACGAAAAATCTCCCCGACTTGAATAACTATAATTCTTTTAGTTCGAGTTCTTCCACAACGGCTATCTGCCGAACCGCTTGCCCACCTCGTGCCTCACCATGGCGCCGAAGTTCGATCAACATGTAAGGGTTTTTTTCTAAATAGATAATCCCAAGTTTAGATGGACGAAATGCGTCGCGTGCGCCGTGCACCCTCGCCCAGCAAGGCTCTCTCGGCTCGCCAGATTGTCAACGAGGATATGATGAAGTCGCCTGGGCGGCCCCTTCACACCGGTAGCCATACCTTTTCTTTTGTACGCTGCTTTTTTAGTCCCAGAGAATGCGCAGCCGTCCAGCCAGCGAAGCGACACCTCGTCCCCGCGTCAGACCATCGACCAAAGTGTGCGCAGCCTGTACAAGCAGATCACCGAGGTTGTCAAGGCTACAAACAACAGGTACATCGGTCTCTTGAATTTATATTTGGCTTTAGGGAGATGCTGGCCGCCGAAGATGAGACCGAGGCCCCCGAATGCCTGCCCGTTTTCTGGATCAGCAAATGGGTCGACTATTCGGACAAGTACGGCATCGGCTACCAACTTTGTGACAATTCGGTGCGTTTCATTTTTTTGGGCGAAAGTGGAGGTCCATCCATCCGAAATGTCCCGTGTTTTAACTTTTTTTTTCAGGTTGGCGTGCTCTACAACGACTCGTCCAAGCTCGTCCTCGACGCCGCCGGCAACAACATGCAGTACGTGGAGAAGGACGACCGCGAAGAGTACTACATGATGAACCGCGAGATGCCGCGCGCCATGGAGAAGAAGCTGACGCTGCTCAAGTACTTCCGCTCGTACATGAACGAGCATCTGATCAAGGCCGGCGAGAAGTTTGCTCCCAAGGTATTTTTATTCTTATTTCTTGGTCTTCTTTATGGTAGGGTGGTTATTTATGCTTGTTTTTCAGGAAGGCGATGAGCTGGCCCGTCTGCCCTGCCTGCGCAACTGGTTCCGCACCCGATCGGCCATCGTGCTCTACCTGTCCAACGGCACTTTGCAGCTCAACTTCTTCCAGGTTTGCCAAGCGTTTCGATCATTATTGTTCTTTTAGGACCACACGAAGCTGATTCTGTGCCCGCAACTCGGCTCCGTCACGTACATCGATGCCCAGAAGAACTTCCGTACCTTCAAGCTCTCGCTTCTTCATGAGTGAGTTTTGGGTCTTGTTTGCAATTGTTTGTGCTTTAGGCTCGGGTGCTCTGCCGATCTGCGCAACCGGCTCAAGTATGCTGAAGGGATGGTGGAACGCCTGATCGCCAAGTCGGAGAAATCGGTAAGCAACTTTGTATTGAACAAATTGATGGTATTTTTTACAGCTTGGCACAGCACTGCCCTCCCTGAGCAATCTTCACGTCGCCTCCCAGCCGCAACAAGTCTGAAGCTAGCCGCCCATCAGCTGCCACAAAGCCTTTGAGGGCCGTGATCTGTGATTGCGAGTACATCCCTGGATTAACCTTTAGTGCTCTTTCAGACCCGCGAATATGCCTTTGTCTTTTTGTATTACGTCGTACTGCCCCCGTTTCCCCATCTCTCTCTTATGACTTCTCTCAAAGTTGATGCTCAACTCCTTTTAATTAAGCAGACGATTACTTGCTGTCGCCGGAAATTTTAATTCATACCCGCCGCCTTTGACCAATCCTTGACTGTCGAAATAAACACTTACAACCCCCTTGGAAAAACAATAAATCGAAATGCATCTTTATTCGGGCTCAATGCTGCAAATATTCACCGTTGTATATATATCAGTTAACCATTCTTCGAGACACAGTACATAAATACAATTAACATTGAACGAGTTTAATTGGGGCGTGGGTCGGCAGCGGCCGCCTCTTCCATGATTTCGCACAGACCTTTGAGGAACTTCGTTTTCAACGGCTTGTACTCGATCCTTCGCGTCTAAATTCCTGCTGTGGACGCATCAACCGAGGGTCCCACGATGATAAAGTCGAGCACGCTGCTGTAGGCGTAGAGATACTGCTGCGTATTCTGGACGGAAGATGCCCGGCAATCGCGCAGATCTTTGTAGAGATCGATCATCTGTATCGAAGAAGACACGGTAAACATTCAGAAACGCAACGACCGACCACTGGCTCTTTGCCCTTGAGCAACTTCTGGATGGCCATCTCGATGAGAATGTACGTTCCAGTACGACCAATACCCGCCGAGCAGTGAACCACGACCGGTCCCGTGCCTGCCTCCTAAATAATATTGAACAATACAATAATAATGAACACCCTGGTGAGACGGCGGATTTTCAGCGGGATACCGCCCTTCGTCGGCATTCCCTTGTCGGGCCATTCCGTGCAGAAGATGAGCTTTGTGACGATCGAATTCGAGCAGCCATCGGGCAGCACTTCCAACGTGTACACAATGTCGTCGACTTTTTTGTTGTTGACGAACATCTTGCCATAGTTCTTGTACTCGCCAGCGTTTATCGGGAAATATTCCGCACACTTCGATTGGCCACCCTCCACAAAGTTGCACACGCAAACGATGGCCGCCACGTTCTCCTGAAGGTTGTAGATAAACTTTGAAGAATGACAATGCACCTGGAAGACCATACGCCAGAAATCCTCGATCGTATTGTCCTTCGGGCCCTGCGTCGCGATGTATTTTCTCTCCAGGTCTAGAAACAGGGGCTCATAAACTGGTCGTTCGCATTATCGGGGGGACGTTTTTTTCGTATAATCTAGAAATACCTCTTAACGTAATGGGAAGTATTTTCATACTGTTTTTGGTAAAATAAAACTATATTTGAACTGGAAGCTATCCAAAAACTTTAAATTTTCCAAAAACTCGAAATTTTCGTCAAAAACGGCAGTTTCTGGTCGAAAAATCCATATTTTTTCAATGAAATGTGTAGTTTTTAAGTTTAGGGATAGTAAAAACCAGTTTAAAAATACGACGCTATTTACATTTTCAAAATAAAAGAAATAGAAGCAACCTGCCCTCCCCGATAATGCGAAAGAACCCACAAACTTGATCCAAATAAGCTTACAATCGAAGGAGATCCAGTTGGCATGGATGTAATCACCGTCAGCAGAGGTGTAGTTGCCGAAATCGGTCTTCAGCTCGACGCGCGTCGCATCCAGGCAGTGCACATCCTAGAAAATGAATGGCATCAAAATGACAATTAATCGAAATACCCCATATCGATTCTTGGCCGTGTTCTTCTTGCAGACTTCGCAGTCGCCCTTCTTCTCCGGATACGTCTGCACCTTCTCGAAATCGCTGACAATCTGTTCGGCCGGGGTGCTCTTGATGTAGTTGCAGAACTTGTCGGCGGCGCTATCTTGTTCCGGCGTGAATTTCGGCTGCGCCCTGCCCGGCTTCACCGTGGCCGCCTCAAAAAGAAAGGAAAATCGTTGTGCGTATCCAAATAAATACCTTTCTCTTCTTGTTGTCCTGCGCCGCGGAGGGGTGCTACTTGCGGGTTTTGTGGCTCGCTGCGTGTTGTCCTCGACCGTCTCCTTGCTCGCACTGCGGGCTATGACCTCCTTGCTCGGTGCGTTGCGGACACGTTTTTCATTGTCTGGAATGTAAAATCTTATGAAGAAAATGACGTAAAATGGTCTAAAGTGTTTCCCCTCAGGGTGGTATCTCCGCACAAAGCCAATCAAGATTGTGCCAAATTTTTCGCCAATTCCAAATTGGCTTTGGAAAACTGTGTAATTTCGATATTTGAAAGTTTACGATGTATTTTATGTCCTACACTACTAAAATTCCTGGTACTATTCAAGTTAGGGGGCAAAATTTTTTCGCATAATTCCAGTCCCTTTTCTTCGGTTTTTCTTTTTGGCTTAGGCTTCGCTTAGCTTTGTATCGGCATAGCTTAGGCTTCGGCTTAGCTTACCCTAGGCTTAGACCTAGCTTAGCTTCTGGGCGGGGTGAAGTACCATCGCCGTAGCTTGGCTTTGTCACGGCTTCACTGATTTGATTCGGCTTAGCTTTGTTGAAGCTCAATTTGACTGAGCTTCCTCTTAGCCTAGCTAGGACTTGAGACTTGAGACAGCAATTATTTCAACAAAAATTAGGTATACCACAAGGTCAAAACTGTAGCCCTATGTTAGCAGATCTTACCCTTAGTTACTATGAATACAATTTTCTAAAAGATAACTACACTGAAAAGGTAATAGGTCACAGATATATGGATGATATACTTATTCTATACAAAACTGGGGTTAATATCGAAAACTTCCTAGCAAAAATTTACCCAAAAGAACTAACACTGGAGCAAACTAATCTAATATCCACATCTGGCAACTTCTTAGACCTAAAAATATATGTGGAAAACAGTAAAATACAATCAGAACTATACAACAAAGTAGACGACTATCATTTTAGTGTCACACGCATGCCTAACTACTTATCTAATATCTCATACACAATTAAACATGGCTGCGTGGAAGGCGAAATTATCAGAATAGCTAGAAAATGTTCGAATCTAGACCCGTTTATTAAACATTTACAGCAACTATTCACACATTTAGTTAAAAATGGCTATCCTAATTATATTCTACTAAATTTATTCACTAAAACTATGAAAAAACACCCGGGACTTCCTAAAATATGATTCCAACCTTAAACATATAATACATAAACTAAAACAAAACAATAAATAGCTAAATTGATAAATTTTCTACATTCACCATGGTATTTACTTTCTCTTTTCATTCTTTTCACAATTTTCTCCTTTCAAACCTACTTCTTTATCTCATTCACCCGTCCACCCTATTACGCTAGGCTACATACCCCTCCTATCGACGCGGCCTCTTTACCCGCCCCACAATCACGGGAAGATAGATCTAATCAAAATAGGAAGAAGGTGAAAAGAGAAAAAAGTAGTTAAAACTATAATAATCTAGACAAAATTAACTCTAAATTAACTAAAATTCTTTTCTCCATTCTTCTATATTACCTTTTCAATCTTACACTAGGAGCATCAGGGAATCCAACTGAGGAGACCCACCCTGATGTTACTTCAGCCTGTCTTGGTTTAGGGTCGAAACAGGCCATCCTTTTATATTCTCTTTCAGCTCTATATAGAGCACCCGCCATTCCCTTGTGGTTTGGTTCAAACCGCTTAGTCGGTTTACGCTCGCTTGCGAGTTCAGTCCCTTCGTGGGATTTCCGCGGCTTCGGTTTGTTTAACTCCCCTGCTTGCAGCGGAGTCTTTTAATTTTAATTATACAAATTTACACATTATTATACTTCTAATTTACTCAAAAATTCACACATAATTCATTAATAAACTTTTCTTATTACGCTGGATTAGCTGCAAAAATCTGGCCAGGTAGCTCAAAAATCGCCCCAAAAAATTTTGCCCCCCCCCAATTTGAATAGTAGCTTATTCCTTAATTACCTTCCAAATTCCTTAATTGAAACGGTTAATAACAAAAAAAATAGCCCACCATTTTACTAAAAGAAAAGGTACCGACTCGAAACGGCGACTTCCGCTGCGCCCTTTTCCCGCTTTTCGAGCCCGCGAGCCTGTTCCGGCGTGGTGGTGGGAGTAATGATGGCTTCCCTCGAAGGCCTCTTCACCCTAATTTCAAAGATAGAAGGAAAGAAGCGTGAATATCAACCTTCTGGTGGTCCGCTTGGCCGAAATTGGCGTCGGCTTCGGTCGGCCCATCCTTGGGTAGGCTTCGAAGCGAATGATTGTATTTCGTCATACGGCTGAAAATATACTTTTCAATGTATGGTGTCTTTGGATATCCGGTTTTATAAAACAGCTTGGAAATCCCGGATTCTAATTTCATGGGGAAGGCCGGGAATAGATATGACAATCAGCTGCTCTATTAGGAGAACCAAAAAAATGTGGCGCTATTTCGGAATAGGGGACCCACTTTTATTGTACCAAAACTGGGGTTTGTGCGATGCTTTCTTGGATAGTTTTGTGCGCTGGTTCCGAGAAAAACACCATACTAACTTTAAAACCTAACATTTTCACACAAAAAAAATTGATTGCAGTTTAATGGGCTTCTAGGGAGCCTAGCGGCGCAGGCCCAACTGTCGGCTACCATACACTCCTAGCGGTTTTTCAAGCTCAAAACGCATGCATAAATGATGCTAAATGCTAGTAAGCCCGATCTTAGATTCATTGAGACCAAGCCTAGGCCAGCCAGATGAATCTGACAGAAGTCAAGCCCAAGCCGAAAAATATAATAACCCAAGAGGGTTGCCTCACAATTGTGCTGGCTAAGCCAAGCCCGCCCGTGCTGTCATGCAAACATCCTATAAAGATAAAATATTTTGTACAAATGTGCGTTTTTACGGGCTGGGATACCGTTTTTCAGAACAAGCGCACAAAATTACACCAGAAAAAGTGGTTTTTAGAGTAATCAAAGTGGGTCCCCTATTCCGAAATAGCGCCAAAAATGTACCACTTTTTATTCCTCTTTATTTATATTTCTTTTCTTATAAAATTAGTATGATTTTTATTTTCAAGGTTTTTTGTAAAATTTTTGATTCCCGGCGCCCGGGCTGCTTGCTAACCCGCGCCCCATCGACCGTAGCTAACCAAAGAACTGGCGAGAAAAGCGCCCGGCCTTTTCCCGCAATCCTATTTTTCGTCAAAGTTTCGGCCCTTCTCCCCTAAAATTCACGAATTTACTTTTTGTTTTCTGCGCCTATGTTTTTATTATTGCGGTGCCTTTGATAATTTCCGTTCTTTCAGGCTTGGGAGATGATATTCGTCCGAACCGTTGAGGGGGCCAATCCTCACGGTCTCGACCGAGGGCCGATGACACCGTGGAACGCTGAGCTCCGCCTCGCCGAGTCCCAGGGCATCTCCGCCGAGGGGCAGCGGATCATTTCCAACGGTATTTTTATGAATGTTGATTATGGGCAACTTGTTGTATCTTGAGAGCGACCCGGGCGGTTCGTTATGGTTTTCTCTTGCAAAAATTTGGTCAAAGAACGTGCTAACCATAGCGAATCATCCGTGTTTGCTTGAGGACGGGTCGGCAAGTGCATTTTGTTCTAATTGCTCTTGATTCCTGTGCTATTTAGGCTGCCAGCTGGAGGATGATGAGGGCCTGAACGAGGAGTCGACGTATCACCTGTCGCTCCGTCTGCTCGGAGGTGCCAAGAAGAGGAAGAAGAAGGTCTACACGACGCCCAAGAAGAACAAGCATAAGAGGAAGAAGGTCAAGCTCGCCGTCCTCAAGTTCTACGAGGTAATTTATTTTGTTGCGAGGGTATGACTGGTGCCGCGGCTGGGATGATTCTCTTTGAAGCATTACCTCGGTAGCCATGTGTTTCGCGAAAACTTCCTCAAACCCTTACTAATCGGGAAAATTTCACTTTACGGTATGGTCCCAAAATGTCGATTTTTCGACTGGAATCGATCCAGCTCGATGAGTTTGTGCGTTTCCAGTTGAAAAACGATTGGGAAAGGCTTCTGGACAAAGTTATAAGCTTTTGAAAATCGCTAGTTCACTTTACGGTATGTGAACAAACCTCAATTTTTGAACAGGAAACGATAAAGCCTCGATGAGATAAAGCGTTTTCAGTTGAAAAACAATTGGGAAATTTAAAATAAGAAAGTTATGACGTTTCAAAGATATTTTTGCTAAGGACTGTAGGCTACGCAACACTCCTATCCCCGCATTCTAGCGCTGCCCTCTCAGCCAGCGCTTACGTACTTATCTAAAAGCATTTAGAATTTTTAAAACTAGTATTTTAAGCATAGAATAAATAAATAACAGTTAGTTGTGGCCTCCAACATTGTCAGGCAAGGCGGGCCGTCGCTTCGGATGGGCTGCCGCTCCACTCTTCCGAAATCGGGGCGCCTGGCGCTGCGCGCTCCTCGGGCGCCCTGATTTCGAAACCCCGTACGAGCTCGCACCCATCCGAAGCGACTAGGCCCCCAGTGGCACGAAGCCTTATTTTTAAGCTTAAATTGGGTATTCAGCTAGCAATCCCCTTTAAAAAGTCTAATATTTTGGTCAATTTTCAAAAGCTAATAACTTTGTCCAGAAGTAGCTTCTCAATCGTTTTTTCAACTGGAAACGCACAAACTCATCGAGCTGGATCGATTCCAGTCGAAAAATCGACATTTTGGGACCATACCGTAAAGTGAAATTTAGCCACTAATTCTTGTTTTCCAGGTCACCGGAGATGGAATCAAGCTGTCTACGCAAGGAATGCCAGAACTGCGGCGGTGGCGTCTTCATGGCCGCCCACAACAACCGACACACCTGCGGCCGATGCCACGATACGCTCGTCGTCGAGGAGCAGCCGAAGGGAGGCAAGGGCAAGAAGAAATAAAGCACTTTTCTGTTTTCATTGTTGATAAATTGTTTTGCTTATATTTTCCTTCAGAGAGGTTAAAAGACACGGAATGAGATTTTTCGCAATTGTGCACGCCATAGTGGCTTTGAAACCTTCCGCGGTTGGTGCCCCAGAAACGATGTAGGTTGGCGCTCGGGTTCTTTTTGAATGGAGGAGGATGGGCTTTCTTCAAAAAAGCATTATCCCAAAGCACTTGACCCTGTAAGACGGAAACCTGTAGCGGTTTAGGATCGCGATCACGCAGTAGTAGAGGAACGCGTTTGCTCGCACAGCTCTAACCTATTTCGATGTTCCGAATGCCGGTGGTTTACTTGCTATTTCATCTCATTTCTTTCTGTTACTGCCGTCAGAATAGTTATGGTGATGAGCTGGAAACGCCGGGTAGGCCTTAGGATTGAATTTTTAGCTATAAAAGCGAGCATTTGTCATCGAAGGATTCTGGTAATTTGTGGCGACGAATTTTTTAAATATCTTATAAAGTTGCAGCGCCCCTGAAACGAACAGTGTGCCGGGCAGGCTACTATAAAGTGCTGAATTCGAAGGGCGTTGAGTGGTGCGTTAGAAATCCCACCGAAAACGGTTAGCTTCTTGCCGTTCGTGAAAACTCAGCTTTTAGGACCGCACCTTATAGCCGCAGAAAAGAAGCCGATGAATAAGCGACGAGTGAAGGCGCCGAGTGCAATACGTCGGTTTCAAAACGTTTTTTTACGGGTTTACCGAGCGTCAAGCAGGATTTGGATGGGTTTCCTGCTTTTCCTCGGCGACGGTGCACCAAAATTAAAGCGCGTTCGCTCCAGTTTTTTTTGCTATTTCAGATTGTGGCGTCAAAGAAGTGTACGCTGAATGCGGGAATGCCTGTGAGCCTAGCTGCTTTTATCATGATCCGGTAGGGAAATAGGCTTTCCGCTTTGACGTTTCCGGAGGTACTGAGAGGGAGAGAGACTCGAAAACGTTAGATTAGTCTCATACAGAAAAAGCAAAATGTTTTCCTTGAATTGAGCAACAACGGGAATGATTTCGAAAGTAATAAATTGTACATGCCTTTAAAAACCATCACTTTTGAAG
The DNA here is from genome assembly GCA_958295435.1 of Mesorhabditis spiculigera. Classification (NCBI taxonomy): domain Eukaryota; kingdom Metazoa; phylum Nematoda; class Chromadorea; order Rhabditida; family Rhabditidae; genus Mesorhabditis; species Mesorhabditis spiculigera. The sequence goes on along the minus strand of CATQJA010001871.1, from coordinate 69,100 downwards.
GCTAGCATCGATTTTATAATTCTCACTTGAATTAGCGGTGCCAATGCACTTGGCGGGGGGCAGTCTGTATTTGACTACGAGACACTCCAAATGCCGTTTTTTAAAATCGAAGCTTCTGGAAAAGCCAAGCTAAGCCCAAGCCTATGCTTAGCTTCATATAACGAAGCCTGAGCTTAGCTTGAGCCCAGCTAAGCTTAGTTAACCCATAAATGACCCCATTTTGGCCTCGACCTCTTACTACCAATTTTGGACTGCCCCGCCTCTAACTGCATTAGCACCGAATTAGCGTTTGACAGCCTTAAAACTCGTGAAACTTGGAATAAGCTATACATTTCTCCTCGTTACAGGCCTGCAAGGCGCCGTGTGGTAGGCCGGCTTGCGTTTGTGCCCCTGGACTGAAGCGGGACACGACGCGACAATTGTGTGTTCACTCGTACGAATGCCCGCAAATCGAACCGTCAATGTTCGGGTCGTAAGTCATTTTCGTGAAATCTTTGAAGCATTTAACAAATTTTTCCTAAAGCGAATATTTTCAGCGGCTTCACGGATCCGTGTATCGATGCCGCTTGTCCTCCCGGGAGCCAATGCGTAACGAAGGAGGTATGTAATGTGTTACATTTCTGAGAATGCGGACGATAAAACGAAACGTAATCAAAAATCACTAAAAATAAATTAAACCGCTATAGATCAAACGAATACGAAAAAATTTTAGGTAAACTGCTCGGTACCGCCGTGTCCTCTGACGGCCTTTTGTATCGCCTTCGACCGGAAGCGGCGGGTGAGAAAACCAGAGCGAAGCATTGAATGAATTTGGAGGATTAAGAAATAAAGCCGAAGAAATGCCAAGATTCTTTTTTACAATTTGTGCAAGGTACCAATCGTGGAGCCAATCCGATCCATACCAGCTCACCGCTAGGACTGGAAATTAATACGATAAAATTTTGCGATTCGAGCTGTCATAACGGTTATTTTAACGTAGCGTTATTTTATTTTAACGGTTATGCGGGTGATTTGAAAAGCCACCAATATAGCACGCGGTTTTGCTCAGAAAGATCGATTAATCATGTTTTTGCAACATCGACCCTTAAAACACCTGAAACATCACATAATGTTTCCGTAACGTCAAAACTAACCGTGAAGAGTTTATTCAAAAATCAATGTCTCCGGTGAGTGGAAAGGCCAAAAATAAAACCAAGGTATAAGACCAATATAAACTAGAGTTGTTATCGACCCGGGTCGAAACTCGGGTCGGGCGAAAAGCTTCCCGCAGCAAAAACTTTTGTAAATTCATAACTTTTTTCTAAAGTAGAATTCCGCTACTTCGTCTTCAGTTTTGATTCTGTGAGATCATTTCCTACATTTTGAGTTGTTAAACTATAAGTTTTTGTGCTAGAATCACAGAGAACGGGCAAAAGGGATGGGGGGAAGTGGACCGCCGCACGCAGAACCTGAACAATTTTCCGCTGCGTGAGCCTTTTCGACCCGACCCGAGTTTCGACCCGGGTCGATAACAACTCTAATATAAACGCATTAAAATTTCAAATTTACGGTAACAATCACCAACCAGTAATTTGATAAAAATGGCGGATTCGTAGTGCATCTTTTCTTTTCGCCTCATTTTTGGCCCTTCAGCCACGTCCAAAATTCACTTTTTGCTCTCCTCTTTCCCCCTCAGGGAGGCAAGTGGTTGTCCGTATCCGGTTCCGGAAATGGACGCGGTCCTCAGCGGAGTACCACCCTGAAAGGGGTAAACCGTTCTTCCCGCTCTCCACTCGCCTCAGACCCAATCATCGGTGGGTGCGAGGTGTCGCAATTTAGTGGGTATAGTGAAATGCATACTATAGAAATGATCCTATGAAGTATGATTTCAAATTTGGGGTGGAGGGGAGGGATGATATGGAGGGGAAGAGGGCTAGGTGGGGGGCGAGTCGGGACGGGGCGGGGAACATTCAGAGAACGCACAGGGGCCGCTTTCCCCTTCGAGAGAGAAGGGGCAACTGACGAAACGTTTCGTCGGGTTGCGGGCCGGTGAAAAATAGCGCTAAAAAGTGAAAATTATTTCTATTAAATGTAGAGAAATATAGTTACATTACTAAAAAATATATAAAGATGAGAACTGTTCAAGGTTACATTCCTTTGCAGGTATCATCAACAGATAAAAAAAAACGAAATTTTAACGTTGAATTTAACTAGTTTAATTTAGATTTATCGTTATATCCGTATAACATGATAGTTTAAAAAATGGCATGAAGATCGAAATTGTGAGTTATTACTATTTCTGTAACCAAAAAAAATTAATAGAGGTGGGCGCAAGATGGTTTTTAAATAGACGTTAATCCGGTTAATAAGTCTGAATTCAGGTATTGTTTATTACGTTTGAAAATCATGTTAACACAATTAAATCTGTATTGAAATATATTTTTTTGTAATGATTTGGCTAGGAAGAAGACATACTTTTAGTATACCTCTTTGAAATTAAACTAAGTCATTTAAGTTAGGCTTTTATAATAGTTTAATTGGTACAAAGATTTCTCTTTCTCTCTCTCACGCTCTCGCTCTCTCGCTCTCCCTTCCCCATGAAAGCCCGTCCCCACTGCCCCGCCCCCTTCCCTGTGCGCTCCCCGCATGCTCCCCGCCCCTTTCCCAATCGGCCCCCACCTGGTCCGCTCCCACCAGACAAGTGCCACTCTTCCCCCAGCTCGGCAAGTCTTCAGTACGGGTCGATTCTGATCTGCAACTGAATATGATGAACTCGGAAATGACCCAAAGTGAGTTACAGCCCACGGTGCCCCGTGGCCGCAACCCACGGGTGATCCTGTTACTGACACAGTTGGATAACCGTCACTGAAGACTTTATTTGAATTTTGGAACGATCTTCGGATCTTCAAACGATTTGTTTGTTTATCGGACCCGACTTTCGAGCAAAGTCGATACAGAAGCCGTTAAATCTAAATGTTCGAGATTTTACAGCTTTTAAACGCGAAAAGTAGAAAATTAAAGAATCACGACTCGAACCAAATGCGATTGATATACTGATAATTCACCTCCAAATAACTAAAACATATTAACCGTTGCCGGACTCGTACTGCAAAATCTTGGAAAGCGTGAATGCAATCGTAACACCATTTAGAAATTAACCCACTTCAAATCAAGTTTAATTGATTTTATAACACCAAATTCCGCGTCGCAAGCTAGTGTACTGGAATGAAAGCAAAATCTTTTGATGATCCGAAGATCGTTCTAAAATTCAATTAGTCTTCAGTGCCGATTATGCAACTGTTTCAGTAACAGGATCACCCCGTGGGGTTGCGGCCACGGGGCACCGTGGGCTGTAACTCACTTTGGGTCATTTCCCGAGTTCATCATATTCAGTTGCAGATCAGAATCGACCCGTACTGAAGACTTGCTGCGTTGAGGGGCGGTAGCGGTTGTCTGGCTGTAATGGGCCAGATGGGTGGCGTCTGAGAAAGGGCTGTCACTGGGCTTTCCAAACTATTTACAATCTTATTTTAAAATCTTAAGCAAGCAGAAATGTATCGATGTAGGGTAATTGTCAGGAATAAAGGATGGAAATGATTTATACGGTATAATAATGTGCATAGAATCCCTTGTCATTATTGCTTTCGTCCGAGGTGAAGCGGAGGGTCAACGAATTGCCGGACGACAGGAACGACGTCCCATTCGCGACAGCGCCTCGCAGACTGAATGCCGTTTTTAAATGTCACAATTTTTAAAAAAATATAAAAATGCTAATTTTTAATTAGTATTACGGCTACATCGTATTCACGCTTTCCAAAATTTTGCAGTGCGATCCCGGTGAATGTACGAAAGTTCGATAACTATGTTTCATTTTCTTGCAAATGCCAAAGGTTTGCCGGATAACTAATTCCATTTTCTAGTCGTGGCTTTGACTTTCCACTTTTTCCCATTTAAAACGATCTAAATACCATTTTAAATCTTAAAATTTCCACTTCAGAATGAAACCTGGCCAATTTGGGGCTCTGCACATTTGGCCCATCGTGAATGTACAGCCAATCACAGCACTTTTCCGTTTGGAAAAAGTCGAGCGTCAGGTTGAGTCGGTAATTGCCCTGTGCCTAAAAAAAACCTGGGAATTAAATTTCCTAAAGAATCTCTGCTAGATTGCCCATGTTAAATACCAAAATTCTTTTTTTTTGATTAACAAATTCCCCACCTGAACTTGGTAATAACAATCGGCATTGTCGGGATAGTTGCTGGGCCAGCTGAAAAGAAATTAGGTTCTTTTGCACCATCGGGGGTGGGGCTAATCTTTTGTATAAATCCAGAAATGCGTATTCATTGATTTAACACGGGTTATAGAAAAAAAATCTAACCAAACTAGACTGGAAAAAAATAGCTGAAAAACTCAGCAATTTTGAAATATTGGTCTAAAAATCGATATTTTTGTATTTTTGAAAGTCCAAATTTTGCACAGTTTTTCGCGTTTAGGCATCCGCAATAATTCGAAACAATTTCCCTTTTTTACCTTAGATATTTAACAGTTTTTTTAGTAAAATTTAACTATGTTTCAATTGGAAAAATATCAAAAACCCAAAGATTTTAATAAAATCTGTTTCAAAAATAAACGGCTAGGCGTTATTAAATACCGATAAATAGATATTAAAATACATGCGCACTTTGATTGTTACTATATTAATCCACTATCAGGACAGCGTGCTCCTAATTATTTCGAAACATTTTTTTAAGAATTCCAAAAATGATTACCCAGGTGAATTGAGAGAGCCACTAGGATCGGTGTACTTTCCGGCCGGGCAATCTTTTGTATCTTCTGTAGGTAATGGAACGGCATCTAAATGCAATGGTTAATCGTGTATTTTAAAAATAAAAACATAAAACTCAATTTAATACGCATCAAAAGTACGAAACATACTTTCAATAATACAAATCGACGGCATCTTTTGTTTGCAATCCTCATTTTTCCACCCTCCGTAGATGGCGTTTATCATGTGGATGGCCAGGCAATCCGAGCCAACTTCTGCAAAAAATTTCTTAATTTTATAAAATTATTTAATTAGGGTGTTGTTTTAATAAAATTGGTACTTTTCCATTATCGGGGGGGGGGGAGAATTTTTCTTATTATTCAGTTTCCCAATTTAGGAAGTGTGAACCAAAAAGGAAGTGTTTCTAGACTATTTTTTTGACTATTTCGAAACGTAAAACCTTACCAGTTTTTGTTAAAAAATAAAAAAAAACATTTTTCTACCTAAATTTAAATTTTTTTGATTGTTTTCCGCTTTTAATATAAGTAGATGTTATCAAAACACTATTAAAACACTTAAAATGAAATTTAAAATTAATTTTCGAGGTATTTCTGGACCTAGAAAAATAACCAAGGCTAAAGAAAAAGATAGTAGAAAAGCCGAAAATCTAGTGGAATAGATTTTTGTTGAAACATAAAATCTTAACCAGAGCGGATTATGTTTAACCAGGGTTGTAACACGGTGTTTTAATAGCAACAGACGCGGTGTACCCGAGTAGAGATTCGAAAAAGCTAGAGATAGCTGCTTTTTCGAAGAACATAGAATTTCAGCCGAAAAAATCCTGATCTTAAATCATCTTAAAAAATATCGTTAAATCTATTCAATGCAAATTAAATAGCAAAACGGCGTTATATGATGACTTAATGAGCACGCAATCATTCATTATAGTTTCCAGATCTGATAAATGATGGATTTTTTTGCAACCAGGGTCCGTCTAACCGACATCGTAATAAAGTTTCGGCGCGTGTTAAATGGTGCTTTAACAGGACGAATTGAGAAAAGGACTTTATTTGAACATTAATGTTTCCAAAACATAGAATTTTATCAGCAAAAAATTTATGGTTATCTTAATTGTTTTGCGTAAGGTTAATATCAACGCGAGGCTTAAGCCGAATAAAATTTCAAGCATGTGGAAATGTAATAAATTTTTGTTGAAACATATAGTTTTAACGATGCCGTAATAACCTTTATGGAGTTTTTTGTTTCTCAAAAAGAAATTTTCTCTAAAAAACCGCCCAATTAGAATTTAAGGATTTTAAGACATTTAGTTCTTCGAAAAACAGAATGACACCCGAAAAAATTATGGTTACATAAACCTTTTAGCGTGACTTTATTAGCCGAGCGATCTGTTAAGACGATTGAAATTTCTAGAATTGAAATAGATTTATTATTAATTGAAACATAGCGTTTTAACGACATCGGAATAACGTTGATTCGACTTTTAAGCAGCGCTTCAATGGAGCAAGTTGACAAAAGTACTCTCAAAAAATCCCGAATTTCCAAGCATTTGCTTTTTCCAGAAACAGAATTTTGAGCCACATCAAACTGTAATTGCATAAAACTTTCGGCTTAAATTTATTAGCCGAGCAATGTGTCATGACGATCAAAATTTCTGGAATTCCGAGTTTTTTAAATTCGGTTTTTCTTGTTTGTTTTTAATTTTCTCGAAATTCTCGGCAACTAATCAAGTTTATTAACTCCAAACAGGGTTGAAAAACCGCTTCGCGGCTTTTCAACCCTGGTCCCGTCTGGGACCTGTGAAAGTAGTGACCTTGCATAATTCTTGCCGAAAACCGATCACTAAAAATGAAAACAACGCCCTCTCTTCCTTTTTGTATGCCACCTCCACTTCCGGGGTATGCTAATTGTTTCCTAACAAAGAGGGTCGCTGAGATTTTTACAAAAACTTAATTTTAATGTCGAAAACAACATGGTACACCCAGACGGAAGTTGCATTCAAATGCACACACACTGACACTATTTTTTTATATATAGTAGGATTAAATGTTATATTTAAAACAAATTTTACCAAGGTTTTGAGTATGGATCTGGCTAGGATTAAAAGTTGCCAAAATCAATGATAGCCTGATTTTTGTGAAACTCACGCTTATCCGGGTACATGGGGAGCCATTTGGTGAAGGTGAGTGCCGTGCCGTCCAGCCAGTGGAATTGGCTCTCAAAAAAATTTAATATACAACTAAATATTTTATTTAGTGTTTTAATGATGAAAGGTAATTTAATAAGGATACGATTGGATAGAGAAAAGTTTTCGTGTTATAAATAATAAAAAAGCGTATTAAAAATAAATGTTTCTGCTAAATCCTAACTTTACGATCCCTGTTTTTTCCGAATCTTCCTCTCGCATCTCTTGGACGCGTTCTAACAATACTATTTTCGGTTCTTTCGCATCATCGGGGAATCGAAAGGACTTTTTTCTTAGGATCTACATATTTTACTAATTCAAATAGTAGCAGTGTTTCTCAACGGTTTTCACTATTTTTAACCTAAAATTATTACTTGAAAGTTAAATCATAAGTCTTAAAAACAAAATTTTTAATTAAAATTATAAAAGTATCGATTTTCGAACCAAAAATTGTCGAATTTTCACCAGTGTTTCCATTTTTCAACGCTTCTAAAAAATTTTTTACACAGTTTTTCCGGTGGAAATATAGTTATTTATTTGCTAAAAACATCTTTAAAATACTCTACTAATTTACTATTTACTATTTCTGGACTATAGGCGAAAATCAAGCTCTTATTATACTGACAAGGGACCAAAGATTTATGCCAGAATAAAATAATAAGATTATTGTTATGTCAAAATAGCAAAACTTATGAGAATCAAACTTGTTAAATAATTATTTAAAATTTGTTATAAACCTAAAAAAGCAAATTATGGGCCGTATTTTACAATTGGTTAAACATGAATTTAAATCGGGCTGTGTCCGAACGAAACTAAAAATTGGCTTATTGAAAAATTGTTTCATCAACGCCTTAGACTAAACATTTTACTTTTTAAGGAATCTTGGAATTTGTCCAATAAAAATTTCCAAAGCCGCTTATAAATCCGAAAATTCGGTATTTTCAAGGGGGATAAAATTTGAATAGGTTTTTATTTTTTGTGAAGCTTGAATTTAAACTCGATTTTTTTTGTTTTGGTTGATGATCTTTTACATGCTTCCAAAAATATTGTAATATTGTATTGTAATGTAAAATTCAAAAATATTGTAACAAGTAATATAATTTGTATAAATAAATTAACCAATTTTAAGCATTCTAAATGATTATATATTTTTACATTATTTAAAAATTATGCGAAAAAAATAGCTACCCTACATTCGAATCAGCCCTCGCCCCGCCCGTCCACCAATCCTCGCGCTCCGCGTCGTAGACGACGATTGCTGAAAATAGGGACTAAACGCGTGATAGAGGCCGTAACATCTTAAAGTGAATTGCAGATTTTTATGCTGATTTTAAGGCGAAACATTCTTTAACGGCCAAATTTCCGTAATTTATCATTTTCCTACTCATGTTGGCGTCAATCTCAAATTTTATCTGTTATAAAGCTTTTATTACTTCTGAAATATATTTTTAATGAATACTACCCGTAAAATCATAAAAATCTATTTTTACTAATTAAAACTCGATTTTTAAGACTTCCCAAAAATCACTGAATAAAATAGCTTACTGGTGGCTACGGTATTGGCCAGCTGGTTCCGCAGCGGCATCAGGGTGGAATTATAGCGCTGGCAATTTGCAACGGCAGCCTACAATCAATAAAATCTTGTTTGACAAAGCTGTAAATAGATTATGACTAAAAATCGGTACAAACAGAAAGATCTGCAATTTTAAATAAAAAAATGTTTCAACAATTTTCTAAAATAATTAAAAAACAACGAGAGTTACTTCAGAATCTTTGCTCGTGAAATTTTACAAAATTCCTGAGTATTCGAAAAAATGTTCCAAAACTATAGACTTAACGTCGGTTTTCAGGATTTTGGATTCGACCTCTGAATAAATTTACAAAAATTAAAACATAATCATCTAAAAAGTGTTTCAAAGCTTACACTCCAGGTGAGATTCTGGAGAACCGGGAGGAGGCAAGCGTTCATCGACGAATCATAGAGCCAATCGTCGCCCAGACATTTCTCTTGCGCCGATACTGTAATTTAAATTTTGGCGCTTTGGCAATATCGGGGGGGGGGGGGGGAAATAATTTTTTCCTATAAATCCAGAGATGCCTTGTAACTTAATATTAAGTATTTAAACGTTTGTGTAAACGTTTTTCGTCAAAATTAACTATATTTCCGGTTAGAAAAGTTGCTAAGAAGCGCACAGTAAAAAAAGTTTTTTTAAAAAGTTTAGTCGAAAATCTATATTTATGGTATTTTTTAATAAAAATTTGTAAAGTTTTTACGCTTAGCACTAGTAAAATGGGTTTAGAAAGATTGCTTCCTTTCCTTGGCTACTGAGGAAAAAGTTGATGCCCCGATATTGGGCTAGAACCTATGTCGAGATTTTATTTTTACGATCACATCTAAATTTAAATTTCATTTTCTTTTATTTTAATGCCATTTTTAAGGGCTTTAAACCAGGACGAAAAAACCAAAAATCAAATTTTTTGGAAAAGTTCTAATGTTTCGTTGATGTCTCGTTATAAATTGTACGTATTTTGGTCAATTTTGTTTTGGACTTGCTAGGCCTGAAAAAAAAAGAATTTTTCGATTTCTTGTCAATTTAGCTGCGTTTCGAAACTTTAATTACTTGAAATGTGGGCTTACCGTATCCAGCCAGCGTCAATAGGAGCAAAACGTTGTGGAGTTTCGGCATTGTTGGCAACTAAATAAAATTAAATCGTGTTATTTCAATTAAACGCTAGGTGAAGCAAGCCGAATTATTGCAAAAAGGAAAGCCGACCACTACCTTAAATTCAAATTTTAATTTTTGTCAGATTAGATACGTATAATTCACGCGTAATAAGGCATAATTAGTAAAGACGTGAAACAGAAAACAGTGCGCGTGGAATTGTTCGATAAATTAAAAAAGTTAACAGACAATTTCCTGTAACATTTCTCGACTTAAAATTAAATACATATAACTATAACGTAATAAATTCGTGGAGTATAACACGTTATTTATGAGCACGCGATTCGATCAATTCTTCGGGCAGTTCAGGTAGTCAGGAGACAATTTTTTTAAACATTTTTTATTAAAATTCAAGAATTCTTATTTAATAAAACCTAATAAATTCGTTAAGTTAGTTAAGTGCGATCATAAGGCACGCTGAATTATTGGGGAAATTAAAGCAGCAAGCAAGCAATTGCCTGAAACATTGAATTTAATTTCTCTTAAAATTCATACCTATTATTTCACTAAAAACCTTATAAATTTCAGAAGTACATTTGCCTAATTTATCTCAAAAAGCACGCGGAATTATCGGCAAAATTCAAAACTAGCCAATCTGATATGTACTTTTTTCGCAATTTGAAAAACAGAAATATCTGGATTGTCATGCTGATTGGTGAATTTCTTTAAACTTACTTGGTATACCTTAAGCATTCATTATAAAACATTTTTTATCAAAATTAAACATTATTTTCATTGAAAAAAATTCGTGGAGCATAATTATTTAAGAACGCTTCGAAAGCACGGCTAATTATTGGGCAAATTAAAAAAAACTATCACAAAACCTCCTAAAACATTTTTCTAATTAAAATTTGGGTAGCTATTTCCTCGACTGCAACATAATAATTTCGTGAAGTATAAAAAGTTATTGATGGGCAAACGAAACCTCCCATACTCGGAGTAATTCATTAACTAACTACAGAAGTTTTTGAAACATTTTTGCGTATCTGCGCATCAACAAAACCCGAAATATCTGGATGGAAGTTCCGACTTTGTATATCTTTAAAATAACTTAGTCTACCTTAAAAACTCCTTAAAATATTAATTATACAAAAACCGATGGTCAAAGGGGCGTTTTGCCCAAACGTGGGCCACTCGATAAGACAGCAATCACTTTGGCTGCTCGGCCTATTTTATTACCCGGACATAGCCGGCGATAGAGAGAAGATAGAGAGATAGATAGAGAAAGAGAGAGAGAGAGAGAGAGAGCCAGAGGAAAAGCTAGCGGTTGTATACGGGGGGCAAAATCCGGAATGAGTGCCGTTGGATCAAAAAAAATGTGTTTCGGTACAGGAAGGTAGGCCAGTTTCTGACATAGTTGATAGTAGATTGAAGAGAATTGGAAAACACCCGGTAATGGACGCTTGGCACAAATTTCTACAATTCCTCAAAAATCTATGCTAGCTTGCCCTGATTTAGTTTTTACTAGAACAACGGGGGAAATATGTCGAAATTTATAATAACGTAATCATATCATAGCGAAATTTGCTAATGCCGAGTTTTTGCATAGTGTTTAGAGTGTTCCCCGAAATTCGTTTATGCAAAATTTCAAAATTATGAAATTATGGCATTATTGAACCCTGGAAAAAAGTCAGCCTCCCCGGCCGATTGGATTTGGGAAAATATCGAAATTCCAAAAACAACATTGAAAAATAGTTACACAAAAAAAGATATGTTTTAGTTCATCACAACCGCTAGAGGCGGGGTTTTGCCGCTAATTTCTCCACCGAAGGGATCGAAAATATAACGTGATCTGATAGAGTATTTGCGGGATAACAGGATTAAAATCTTTAAAAACCCCCTGCAAGCCTACGCACCTGGTGCTCGGCGCGCTGACATTGCTGCATTTGGGAGTTGGAGACGTTGAGGCGTTGCCACTTGAGCTAAAAATGATGTTTCAAAGAAACGCAGGATCCACGAGCGTGATTTATTGTTGGTAAATTGTCTGGGTTAATTCGTGCAGGAAGGTAATGAGGGGGAGAGAGAACGAGAGAGAGAGAGGGAGAGAGAGATAGAGAGAGAGATAGCGAGACAGAGAGAGAGAGGGAGATAGCGAGACAGAGTGAGACAGAGAGAGAGAGAGAGCTAGAGAGAGAGATAGATAGAGAGAGAGAGGGAGAGAGATAGAGAGAGACAGAGAGAGAGCGAGAGAGAGAGAGAGATAGAGGGAGAGAGAGAGAGACCCCTAATGGAATTGTGTCTCCTTTTTCGGGAGCCGCCCGCTGAGGTAGACAGTCGGAAATCCCGGGTGTCCCGGAAAAACTGTACTTGCGCCATTTTCTCTCCACGAAATCCCCCATTTTTTCTTTCCATTGCCTGCGCCATTTTGCGTTAATCGATCAGCGGTCACTTTCGAAAAACACTAAACGAATCTATAGCATACTTTTAAATTAAAAAACTATGTTCCAAAAATTTTTAAAGATCTACTGATTTTTGTGTCTTAATTTTCACGACATCGCAACATTCCATAATTTATGTAAAATCTGTCACGATCTCTGCTCGCTTGCCTTCCGCTAAAATTGCAGAGCATGTATTTTAGAGATATCCTTTAGAAAATTGTTAAATTTCGACAGGCATTTATTTTTGTACAATAAATAAAGTGAAAAATTTACAAAAACACAAATTTAGGAACTATTTTTCGCAAAATAAAATTTTTTCTGGTTGACGTGGAGCGAATCCAATATAAAATTGCTAAATTCGGGGTAAAGCAAAATACCGACAGCGAAAATCCCCCGACATGCAACTAGGTGTTTAAGAAAACATGTAAAAAAATTCCAGCGCCAAAAATATGCCGGGATTTCGCCTTGCGGGAATTTTGGCTGTCTGTACACTTCCGTAACTCGCTTTTCCTCAATAATCTCGGCTCGTTTGCCCTGTATTTGAGTTTTGGTGCTGCCCCAAAATTCTTCAATTAAATTTGAATTTTTGGAGTTCGGAAGGCGTGTTTCAGCCTTTCGCGGATAACCCGGCTTCCGTATCAACCTATTGTACCGTGTGTGGTTGCTCGGATTCCCTGGCTCTCGGATTTTTGTATTTTCGTCATTGATCTCTGCTGGTTGCCCTAGTGTTAGAGAGAGTGAGAGAGAGAGACACCGGGAGAGACAGACACCGGGAGAGAGAGACACCGCGCGAGAGAGAGAAAGCGATATAGTGAGAGAGCGAGAGAGAGAGGGAGAGAGATTCCTCCTAATTTTCCTAGATTCACTGGATATAAATGACTGTAGAGTCAATTACAAAAACATTCCCGGTTTTTTTTGGTGAAATAGTAGTTTTAAGAAAAATCCTGGATAAATTCTTAAAGCCGCGATTATTATTGACATGTAAAACTTCATATTCCCAAAAAATCTTTGCTAGCTCCCCCTGGCATAAGTCTCCCCGCAAAGTTCCTAGATACCAGTTCCGAATACCACATTCCCATCCCATCCCCTTCAATGGATTGTGGATGGTTGCGTAAGGAATGTTTGTGTGTGTAGTAGAGGGGTGCCGCGCGGAATCCCCCTTCTTTTCTTGCCCCCGTAATGGGCCACCCCCCAGGTGATAGCCGTGTTCTCTCTCTCTCTCTCTCTCCTCTCTCTCTCTCTTCCCCTAAAAGAGATTGCGCGAAAGACTGATCGTCCTTTTCCTCGATCTCCTCTCTCTCTTGCTCCCACTTTTGTCTCGGATCCCTGGGAGCCTGCAGGATTTGGGGCATACCCGCCCTGGAACACACAACTTTTTCTGCCTTGCCCCCTGATTTTATCCAATATTTTTAATGAAACTTATCTTTTTTTGCCAGAGATCGTTTTTACGGCATTAAATTGGAACAAAAAATTATTACTAAAGCTTTGGCTCAAGTCTAGGAAACCCCCACAGCCGACTTTTCAACTTTTCTACCTTCCTTATATTAGTTTTTCGCTACTTTTTCGACTGAACTGCAGTGTAGTCTGACTAATTAGCCTACGGCGAACATTTTGGTATACTTTAGAGCTCGCAAGCCCAAAGGGGGGCCGAGATACAAAAGTTGGTGCCGGCTGGGGGGATTTCTAGACTCTTACCAAAGCTTTTCCACCGGGAAGGAGGCTTTTGGAACACGTCTTTTTTTCACTACAAATTTGTATGGTGACTGGTCTCTCGAATTGTAATGTGAATTATCAGATGAAATCTTTTTGGTTCTTTGGCGTTATCGGGGGCGAAATTTTGCCTATAATTCTAACTAGGCTCCAAGTGGAAAACTTAAAAAAAGACGTAGAAAGTCGGCCATGCTTTGTATTTTATTTAATATTTTTCATTTAGTGGTATTTATTAGGATTTCGGTATTTGATGGCGTTTAATAGGGTTCTGTAAGTTTTTTTGTTAAGAATAAGTAGAAAAACTAAAAAAACATACTTTATTTATATTATTTAAATTATTGCCCAAAGTTTCTTTCCTCTCCGCTTACTTGGAAATTTTTTTGCCGTTTGTACGCTTCAAAATTCCGCACGCATTCTAAAGCTTATCATAATTAGGGCAAAATTATTACGTTCCAACAGCGGCCTTTATTCGTACCTTGACCGCAAATTACACAAATTCAAATTACGATGCACAAATTACGAAATTCGCAAAGCCAATGCGCTTATTTTTCTACGAAACATTTTTTCTTAAAAATTGCACTTTTTCTTCCGCATGAAGCCGTCAATCTTGGGGGAAAGCCGTTCGCCAGTGCTACACCTTTATTGGGGGCGCCGTGGTGATAATTTTGACATATTTTGGACGGGTTGACAGATGGATGGGGAGGGGAATCTCCAGGTTTTGATTAAAGTCAAATCGGACGTTTTTCGCAGATAAATTTAATTTAACACCACTTTTATATTGTTTTATAGCACAGAAAAATACCAATTTTGGTTTAGTTCCTTTACTTACAATTACGTAAAAATTTGCAGGAAACTTCGAAAGGATTTCTATGGAATTTACCTAAATTTCTATCTTATGGAATTTCGAATACTGTTTACTGTAAATTGACTGTCAATCTTCTCGTGAATGTACTAAAAACGCAAGCCGGTTTCCCCATGAAAATTTGAAACCTTCAAATTTTCTTTAGTGCTTCGACTTTCCAAGCAGCCGAAGCAGCATTAAATAGGTATTCTGGACAAAAGATTTTAATAAAATAAAGGAAATATTAGTCACTGAAATGCCATGGCAAACCTTTTGAAATAGAAATGTTTTAATGACTTGCGAAGTTAATTATACTAATCTCGAGGTAATCGTACATAGCTCAGTACGTAGATAAATTTAACACCGCAAGAAGTATTCGCTCGTCGTGGTTCTGCTACCATTTATGGTGCTGGTGGTTCTGCTACCATTTATGAAAAACCCATGAAAAAGCATTAGAATAGATTTTCGATTGAATGGAATTTCTGGTAGGTTACTGTACCATGGTACTGTGATGATATTGGAATAAAGTGAAGACCCATGCCATTTATTCCCGAAATTTTGAAAGTTTTAAATGCTTCATGGGCGCTTCGACTTGCTTTTTAAGCATCTTAAGTAGCCTTAAATCGGCATTCCCGGGATTCCATGGATTAAATGATAAAAATATTATTCCCTGAAAAGCTCTGGAAAACTTTTGAAATAAATATGTTTTAATCATTTACGAGGTTAATGCTACTAATTTGACGGTAGTGACACGCATGCTTCTCCCGAAAAATTTATCTGTGCGCCGCAAGAAGTATTTGCTCGTCGTGATTTTTATACCATTTAAAACCCATGAAAAACATTGGAATAGCTTTGCGATACCTTTGAAACGAAATTGAATGTGAGGTACTGATTACTGTCGAATCTGTGGGGATAGCGCAATAAAGTGAAATCCCATGCCGTTTGCTCACGAAAATTTGAAATTTTGAAATTTTTTTGATGGCTTCGACTTTCCAAGCGGCTCAAGTAGCGTTAAATCGGTATTCCATACAAAGGTTTTGAATAAAAAACTAAATCCTGACCGACAATCTCTGAAAAAATTTTGAAAATTAATATGTTTTAATCAGTTACGAGATTAATGGCACTAATTTCACTGTAGTGGAAATGTGTCCGAGATTTGTCCGTACATCTCATGTCAGGTAGATTGCCGAAAAAGAGCTGTGTCCACCGTATCGAGTATCGTATCGTAGGGATTTTCTTAGTGATCGAAAGCTCTCGAAAAATGCTTTAATTTTTAGAAGCAATTGGAAGCGAAAGTTATTTCAGGGAATCGATTTACCAATATAGCTTTTAATTATTGATAGTATCAAAAAAGCCCATTTCGACTCGAGCCACAAAAATTTTTAATACCTTTATAGCCGCCTAAAACCTATTGTTAATCAATTTATCACGAATTAAAATTTTATCGTTTTACGACTTTTTTTTTGGTTGAATATGTTTCATTTGATCATAAAGTTAGTCGCTTGGATTTCAAGATATTCGGGATTCAATGTGAGGACAGAAACGATTCATTCCGCGTAAGGAGTATCGGAGCGTAATAATTTTAAATTTTCTTAAAAATCTAAACCAAACGTGTACAAAACTATGTATTTACTTTTTCTGTTAATACTTTGAATAAAATGTTCCAACTTTGACACTCAATTAATTGGATTTCGTTGAGTTAATGCGCTGTGCAAAAGGTTTTGTAATCAGCCTGTTTATTTTTTTTATCTTAACACAATAGTAGATTCAAAATGCACGCTGAAAATGACGGGCAATATACTGTTTAAATGATTCGCGAAAATAGCTGTTGCGTTTTGAATTACGATGTTTTAATGAAGTAACAGGTTCTAGAGACCAAATTATCATTGTGGTTTGGGGAATGCAACTAAAAACGCGGCGAGGAATTGGATGGTAATGATTCCCATACCTCTATCCACTCGAAATTTTTAGCGCTTTTTTCTTCCAAATCGAGGGTGATGTTTCGTCAAAATTTTTTATTCAATGATGAAATTAGAAGTACTATTGTTTTACGTAGTGAGGTCAGAGCAATTTCCAAAAGGACCGATTTGTTAGCGTGGTTAGGATTTCCCGTTTTTTATAGCTTTAAAAACTTTGGAAAAGACGCAAAGCCGTTAGATTTAAATACCTCGCAAGTAACGTTAATTTTTCTTGTATAATAATTTGGCTAATCGATCTAACTACGTTTCTAAAATTGAAAACTTTTAACATTATGCATCAAGATTTATAAAAAAAATGTCGCATGCTAAATTCAAGAGCGATGGTCCCGGTCGAAATAATAAGTTCTCATACGTAATAAATGGCACGATAGTTGTCACATGTACTTCGTACCTTAGCTTAGCTAGCAAATTCCTTTTTTTATTTTCGTTACTAAGTACTTTATTTTATTCGTTTGATTTGTATATCTTCCTTCCACTCGAAATTTTTAACGTTTTTTTCGTCCAACCCGTTAGTTGATTTTTTATTACAATGTTTTGTTCAATTATGAGGTCCGTCGTACTACTTTTGACGTAGTATCGAGCAGGTACGAATTCCGTAGAACTAATTTATTAGGATGTCCAGGATTGCGGCGTCATGTTTTTACGGGAATGAAAGGTCGGATTTTTCACAGTTTTCGATTCCTTGTAAGTAAGGTCATTTTATTCTGAAATTTCAGGTGTTTCCATCAGTTTCTTTGTGCAAATCTGCAAAATTTGATCGATTTGGCTGCGTTTCTAAAATTGCTAAAAGTTTCTACAGGTTCCCCATGAACTATTGTGCATGTACAAAAAATGTATCGGGTCCAAATCAAGAACGATGGTTCTGAATGACAATAATGAAATATCAATCGAGAGGTTGTCAAGCGCAATAAATCGCACGATAGTTGTCGAAAGTACTATGCATTAGCTGACGAATCCGCAAAGCTTTATTATGTTTTAAATGCAGATGTTTTAACGAATTAATGGGTCTCGGACCTCGGTAATTCGAGCTAGTTTGGAGAGTAGTATATTCCTCTGGCGAGGGCGTGATAAGCTTGTTTTGCCGGTCGGGCGCTTCGCCCGTTTCTCCCCTCCCCTGCTTCTCCGCTTTTTTCCACAGGAAGTGTCATTTTTGCAAATTTTACGGCCTCCCATGGCTTGGCGGCCCCAAAATCAGTGCTGTGCCAGTTTTGGTTTTTCATGTTTCACCTTTCAAATATGTCACATATTTGCCAATTTTTCTCAATAGGCTGATTGTAGCGGCGATGAATTAATATAATTTACGAATTTAATTTTAATTATTTTTATTAATTCTTTTTAACATTTGATTTTTTAAACTATTTATTAAAAATTTGTTAATGAATTTAATTGCACTGGAAATTTTTACCATATTGGATTTTTATTAAATGGAGTTTTTTAAGAGCTTTTATGTGCTTCACTTGCGAGTGGGATTAAAAGTTTTTTTGATTTCTTTAACTACTCCCTTTTTGAATGGAGACAGCGTTGGAAAAGTGAAAAAATCACGCTCAAAATTTTTAATGTAATTCAATGCGTTTTTGATGTTTCACCTAAGCAATATCATGTGTTTTTGCGAATTTACTCAATTCAGGCTCTTTCCTCAGCAGCAATTTATTAATTATTTCTTCGATTTTTTGCATTTGAAATTTTGCCGTGATTTATAATTATCAGGGGACAATTTTTTTATTTGTTTTGTGTGTTTCACTTGCCAGTGGTAGTAGAAGTTTTTTTTAATTTCGTGAATGTAGCTGCTGAAACTCACATATTACGCTCAATCTCCGTGGCATTTTTTGATACAATTTAATCCAGTTTCATGTTCCACCTTGGCTTTCCACCTTTTTCGAATTTTTATCAATTTTGTTTCCAGACTCGCAATTTTTAATTAAATTCTAGCTTTAGTGCATTTGCAGTTTTGTGTTTTCTCTTAATCAAAATTTTTTGACCTGATATTTTATGTGTTTCACTTGCCAGTGACATCAAAAGTCATTTAATTTCCTGAACACGTGAAGAATACGTCACGCTCCGGTTTAATATCGCAGGCGCTTTTAATGGAATTGAATGCATTTTTTATATTTCACCTTAACTTGGCAATATCATGCCTTTTTCAAATTGCTCCATCAAAATTTAGGCGCAAAAGACGCCATTTTTCTCATTTTGTCTGCGATTTCAGAGACGTATTATACTGCCAGAAGGCTTGTTCTTTATCTTTTCTTCCTGATCTTATTTTTCCGGCTCTTTGGCATTCTCAGGAGGGGTGTGAATTTGTTAGGGAGAGTTTTAATAGTTTTCTTAATAAAATTTAAGTATTGTTAAAGTGGGAATAATCCAAAAAAAAAACAGAAAAATTTTTTAGGTGACTGCGGTCGAAAATCGGTCCATCTTTTAAATTTTTTTTATAAAAATTTAGTTTTTACGTTAAGGAATCGTAAAAATATTGTTAGAATTAGTTAATATTTAGACTCGTTAGAATAGTTTGCGTTTTAGTCAGATGTTTCAGGTATTTTTAGGCAGAGATAAAGGCTGACGTTAGTAATTTCGTAGTGGCAGGTTTTAGTTTTTCCACAAGCATCTCTCCTTGCCTGCCCTTATTTTTTTTCTTCCGTAAGGAACCGCTTGCAAGGTTTCCTCGTTCCCCATTTTCCGCCAAGGATCTCTGCTAGCCGGCCTCAATATTCGTATTCCGCAAAGAAACCCTGCTAGCCTGCCCTGTCGGAATTTCACAATGTTCTCTGCTAGCCTGCCACGTCCCGGTTTTCCGCAAAGAAACCCTGCTAGCCTGCCCTGTCGGAATTTCACAATGTTCTCTGCTAGCCTGCCACGTCCCGGTTTTCCGCAAAGAAACCCTGCTAGCCTGCCCTGTCGGAATTTCACAATGTTCTCTGCTAGCCTGCCACGTCCCGGTTTTCCGCAAAGAAACCCTGCTAGCCTGCCCCACTAAAAATCCTCAATAATTTCTGCTAGCCTGCTTCGTCCCCATTTACCGGAAGAAATTCCTGCTAGCCTGCCCTGCCGGGATTCCACAATGATGTCTGCTAGCCTGCCTCGTCCCAGTTTTCCGCAAAGAAACCCTGCTAGCCTGCCCTACTGAAAATCCTCAATAATTTCTGCTAGCCTGCTTCGTCCCCATTTACTGGAAGAAATTCACCGCTAGCCTGCCCTGCCGGGATTCCACAATGATGTCTGCTAGCCTGCCTCGTCCCAGTTTTCCGCAAAGAATCCCTGCTAGCCTGCCCTACTGAAAATCCTCAATAATTTCTGCTAGCCTGCTTCGTCCCCATTTACCGGAAGAAATTCCTGCTAGCCTGCCCTGCCGGGATTCCACAATGATGTCTGCTAGCCTGCCTCGTCCCAGTTTTCCGCAAAGAAACCCTGCTAGCCTGCCCTACTGAAAATCCTCAATAATTTCTGCTAGCCTGCTTCGTCCCCATTTACCGGAAGAAATTCCTGCTAGCCTGCCCTGCTGGAATTTCACAATAATCTCTTCCAGTCGGCCTCCCTTTCTTTTTCCGCAAAGAATCCCTGCTAGCCTGCCATCCTTTACTTCCCTGGAATCGAGAATCTACAGGTCCCTCTCTCTATTTGAATGCGATTTCTTTTTGGGGGGTGTCGATGCGGTGATAAGGCTCTATTTTTACTGCAAATTTATAGCGCCTCACAATGGCCGGGCTGGAGGCAAAAAAGCCCGAAAAAGAGGTGAAAAAGCAGAAAATCGCGCCCCGATCAGGTGCAACCTCGAGGACTTTGGCCCCTCTCTTTACTTTGATTTTAATGTCAACAAATTTCCGGGTGTTTTGGAATTTTTTGAAACATTGAATATTAACAGGAGCCGAAGTTTACTAATTTTAACATGCAGAATCTGAAAAAAATTAATTAACATTAAAACCGATTGATTATTGCCCGTGACCAATTTTCGGGAATTTTAGAAGTTTTGAAACATTTAATTTTTTTTTGGCTCAAAATCTCCTAAAACCTAATACCGTTTTGATTTTCAAATACCGTCGGTTTTTGGCTTAGTTTTAGCCGCTCGCGAATTTCCGGATTTTTCGAAACTTGGAACTTAATTTCTGATGTTTTAAATGTCAAACTATGGAATTGATAATCAGAAAAAAACATTTTTTACAATTATTATTGCTATGATTGATAAAAACCTCATTAACAGCAAAACTGCTAAATTATGGCATGGTTAACTTTGAAGACGCATTCGCGGAATAACACCACACCAGACGTTTTTGAAAAATCAAACATTTTTTGGGGAGGTTGATAAATTTATTTAGTTTTTTTATTTGCTAAAGTTTATATTTAGACAATTTTTATACAAGTTTTTAAAGGATTATTGGAATTTTTGAAGCCCAGCAGCCGGCAAAAAATACTTTAATTAGTTAAAACTTTCACTATTGGACAAATCTGGAAATTATTTAGTTTACTACCGGAAATAGAATTCAGTTTTATTAAATAGAACTTGCGTTAAGCCGTTTGCCTTTTGTACGTGGTACAATTTGTGCCACGTAACTTTTTTACAAAATTTGATTTTCTACTGAAAAATGACTTTTGGACGAAATATCATCGTAACGTGAATGAACTAACTATCCGAAGCGCTCATCTCAACAGCGTTTTAAGAATTGAAACATTTTTTTAATCTCTAAATTTTTGCATATACTTCAGGTTTATAAAGTTTTTTATTGATTTTAATTTTTGATTAAATTGTCCACTAAAAAGCCCAAACAGCGAGCATCATGCTAGTTTCGGGATTTGCATGGGACAACAAGGGGGGTGGAAAGGAGAGTTGTGCAAACAAATCTCTCCCATGGAACCGGCGAAAAAAATGGGCGATGCGATTGACCTGGAGATGGGCGGCTTTTGATCGGCCAGTTTTCTTTAAAACTAAATATTTAAATTTTTGGGAGAATGGTTCCCAAAAGTTGCCATATTTACAAGTTTTACACTACTTTCGGAGCTACAGCTGAATTCTTTTATTGCCCCAGATCTGTGAAAATTGTTGAAACATTTTTATTTATTTCTTTAATTTAATCTTTAAATTTATTTTTAACTTTATGGGAGATTTCCCCCCAAAAATTTGCCAGCCTGTTTTTGACAGAAAGGGTCCTGCACGATTATCAGGCCATCCCAACCCTCAGCCCTGAAAAAATTTGAAACATGCATTTTTATCCGCATTTTGCGCAGATTAGTGTACCAGTTTTAGTTGCAGCGATTGACCTGTAGATGGGTTGCTTTTCATCCACTAGTTTTCTTTTGAATTATATATGTAAATTTTTGGGGGGTTTGCTTCCAATGTGCCATATTTACAAGTTTCTACACTAATTATTTGACGGAATTAAAATAAAATTGACCTGAGTTTTAACAGAATGCTTTAAAATCCAATTATAGAACTGTAGAATTATAGAATTATATATTGAATAAGAATTGAATACTACTAAACTATGAATTATTCGATCGCCCCACATCCCCACTCTAAAAATTTTTGAAACATTTTGATTTATTTCGTCAGTTTAATTTTTAAATCTTGATTTTAAAAATTAAGGTGTTTTCCATCCAAAATTTTGCCGTCTGCACTTCAATATTTTTGGCAGTAAGCAGTAGTCAAGCTATATTATTAGGTCAGCCCAACCCCACATTAAAAAAAAATTGGAAACATGCATTTTTACCCGCATTTTTTATTGTCTAGGTTTAGTTGCGGCGATGACCTGGAGATGGCTGGCTTTTGATCGGCTGGTTTTCTTTAGAATTATATACTTAATTTTTTGGGGTTTTATTGCAAAAAGTTGCTATATTTACAAGGACAGGTATTTGATCCTTGAATCCCCACAGTCAAAAATTTGGAAAGATTTTTATTTCTTTTTACACCTTTTTAGTGTATTACTCATACATTTAGTAGCTCTTATTGTGCTTAACACTTGCGGACAAAACATAATTTTTCTACATGACACTTCCACTAGAGAGCTTCCTCAGAATAGATTGATCGCCCCACCGCCATATTGCGGTGATTTTTTTGGCTACAGATTTTTATCTAGAATATTTATCGGCTTTCTCGCATTTTAATAAAATCTAACTCGTGAGTTATAAGCCGAGTTTCATCTATAATTCAGCGCTAAACAATGTACACGGTGTCGAATAAAAAATCCCCTCTAACTCGACGCCCGAAGCCTCGGGTCGGAACGATAGTTACACCATTCGGAATAGCGGGTTTAAATAAAAACATGGTTTACAAAACTGGTGCAAGTCCGCCGTTTCAAGGCTTCCAGGTGGATGGTTATCGTGCCAAAAACTATCGATGCCGATTCGATACTTCTGCATCTTGTTAGAAAGGGGTGTTTTTTGCAATACTGTAGAATGCTTATGCTAGAAACTGAAACCCCTTGGAAAAGCGATAAAACATTCTAATTTTCGTGCCACGCTCTTCGCTATACAACAAATCTTTGCAATTTATACCCCTTTTGCGATTTCGAAGCATCTGCTGTACAAAATAATTGCTTGCAAACCCTCTAACGAATAACGATAGGTTTACGAGTAGGCAAAAAGATGTGGTAAGGGTCTAGAAAACCCCCCCCCCCCCTCTCCCAGGCCGGCACCAACTTTTGTCTCTCGGCTCCCTTTTGTTGCTAGCGAGCTCCCTAAGTATATCAAAATGTTCAGACAAGCATTAGGCTAATTGGTAAGGAAACATTGTATTTGAGTCGTAAAAAGTAGCGAAAAATAAAAATAAGGAAGGTAGAAAAGTTGAAAAGTCGACTGGGGGTTTCCTAGACTTTAGCCAAAAATGTTCCAGATTTATTTCATACTATCAGGTTGGAAAGAAAGTAATGGCACAAAATCTTTAAACCGCTGTAAAAACCCGCATGAACGTCCGATTTGAAACTTTGATATATGGTTTGGTAGGTCTATCTGGATGCTCTATCACAGGGCATGGCCCTCAAAACACCAAAAAATAATGTACGCGAAAATACAGGCCTCAGAAGTTTCGCAGAAAATTAGGTGAAAGCTGCCAAGCGAGATATCTCTGCATACAGGCATTTGCATACGATACTTTTAACACCAATCGATAGTTTTTGGGTGTTTTGAGGGTCGTCTCGTGATAGAGCATCCGAATCTACCAAACCATATATCAAGTTTCAGATCGGACGTTCCTGAGGTTTTACGGCTAGTTTAAAATTTTGTGCCTATATCTTTCCAACCATAATTATATTTCTTTGCGGAATTGAGTTTTATTAAAGAGTAAGTACGGCTGAATACTCTCTGGACAGTCAGGGGCAGGGGAGTAAGCTGTACTGAGTAAACACTAGGATACCCACAAGGACACATGCCTTGAGAGGACCCACGGCATACCTATCCTCTCAGCACTTCGCACTCCTTTGCAGATCATAGATAGGAATTACTTTCATATACCTACAATATGCCGTTGTCATAACCTATGAAATTTCTTAAGGATCTCTGCTAGCTTACCTTTACAAATCAGGCCTTTTTCGACAAAAAATTATTTTTCAAAGGATTACTCATGCATGTCATCGTAAATTAAGTCCGTTTAACAATTTTTCTTCCTGGCCGTATTTAAAACATGTTTTTTCTTAGAAAATAAACATTTTTGTGAATTTGAAGAGCTAGATATATCATGATTGATGATATGAAAGTGCTTTCAGAAACCGTAAATCTGCCTCCTCAAATCGACTATAAAACTACGAAACTGCTACTGAAATGGTCCAATAATTGATGGGGTTTCCGATTTTTTATCAATTTTACCTAAAACATTTTTTTGGTCCTCGGCAAAAGAAATTTTTTAAGTAGTTAGCTTGTGCAGCTCTCGACTGAGCCAAAAAAGCCAGAAGTACCTGCTGACACCTTAATTCTATAGCATTAATGAACGATGAAATTCCCTAAGTATCTCTGCTAGCTTGCCGTTTCAAAAAGGCTTGTCCTAGATTTGCTGCTACCTTTTCGTGGAATCATTGCTGGATCCGATTTTTTACTTATAATGATCTTACCTAATACATGTTTTTTGTTACTTGGAAGAGGAAAATCTTCAAGTCGCAAGCTTTTGGGGATAGAAATATAAATAATAATAGCTAGAAAGGCCCTTCAGATCTCTCAGGTACCATAAAATTCCCTAGGGATCTCTGCTAGCTTGACGGTCCAAAAAACCTGTTTGATTAAATGTCCTTGGTGCCGTGATTAGCCGAGTTTGCTATTTTTACTGATTAGTTTTACCTAAAACATCTTTTTTTGTTGGGGAGCCGGTGAAGATAGAAAGCCAAAACTAATAGCTAGAAAGTCAGTTTTCATATTCTGCAGCCTCTAATTTTCATTTTCATTTGTACCAAGTATTAATTAAGTTGAGCAGTTTTTTGGACTCTTTAGCGTTACATAAAACATCTTTTTGTTTCTTGAAACTCGAAGTTTTCAAAAACGAATTGAACAAGCTTGCTATCCAAAAAAAGTCAGAGTTAACCTTGTAATACCTGAACTCTTACATTACTTCGAGAATGGCCTATAAAGTTCTCCAAGGATATTTGCTAGCTTGCCAGCGAAAAATATAGCCCCCTTCAAATCTCCGGCAAATTTCAATTTCGTTTAAATTTTTCTTTAAATTGCCCATGGTTTAGTGATTACGTATTTGGATTGGATGGAGTTTGCATTTTTATCTATTTTTGCTGACAAGCACGATTAATCTCTCCGGAATTTTTCTTGGCTACTTCATTCCGTAAAACATATCTTTTTCATTATTTCCATGAGTTCCATAATCACGCCCAAAACTGTATTTTAAGATGTGTTTAAAAGCTGTACATTTAATTTCACGAGTTTTAATTTCCCAGTTTAATGCCAGTTGAATTCATCGAAGAGGCAAGCTAGCAAAGATTTTTGGCGGAGCGCTGCGCATGTGCGCATTCACGTGTAGCAAATTTGGCGATTGCCATGTGCGGATGAAGCATTAAAATTTTTGTGTCAGAGCTGTGCAAGGGGCAAGTCAAGGGCAAGCTGGTACTGTTTCTTTGGGAATTTTAAGGCCCGATCCGGGGTCTTTTGGAACGGGATTTTGATGGTTAAGTCAATCGTTTTTATTCGTTTACATTGGGAGGCTAGCAGAGATCCTTTCGGAAATTATAAGCCTAAAAGCTGCGGCAATTGCAGCCAACTAGCAGCGGTTCTTTGGGAAGGTTGTGAAGGTTTGAGAGAGCTAGCTAGCAAGGTTTCATTGCGGAATTTTGAAATCCTTGTCATTACGGTTCCCACGGGCAGCCAGCAAAGATCATTTGAGAATCTTTGGCCCCGAAAGGGACCTTTTTAACAAAAATATTAATATCGTTGCGTAGTATCATTTTTTACTATCTATTTCCGGTCCTCGGTTTTTTAATAATCGTACAGTTTTGGATTAAATTTTGGAGGTTTGAGCCAGGAGAAACGAGATAGACAGAGGGAGAGAGACAGAGGAAGAGAGAGAGAGAGAGAGAGCGCGAGAGAGACAGGCAAAGAAAGACTGGCGGGGTTGATTATTCACTGTGTGGTCCCACAGAGTGTGGATCGGGCGAGGGGGCTTCGATAAGATCTTCTCCTCCATCTTCTCCTCCTCATCCTCCATTTCTCTCTCTCTCTCTCTCTCTCTCTCTCTCTCTCGCGCTCTCTCCACTGCGAAACATATCGTCTTACGGCCCATTCCAGGGAGGGGACACTCTTCTCCTTCTTCTTCTTCTCCCGCAATCGACACCTCCCAATTTTTTGGGGTCCAGTTTTTTTGGTATTAATTTATTTGCATTTGATCCTTTCTATGCTATTTTTGAAAGTACTATTCGATTTAATACATCACCCGTAATTGCCAAAGTTAAATTGACATGTTTTTCGGTTTTAAAGGGACCGTGACAGCAGACATTTTTTAGTACGTCTTGGAAATCAAAATTACGTGGTTATTTCGTGCCTAGAAGTTAACTAACTATAGCCCTGAATTATATGGAATTAAGGATATAGATTTTTTAGATTCTACCAATTCATATGTTTCAGCCATTACACATAAATATAATTAAAGAAACCCTATATTGGAATCTACGCTTTTTCTATTATTATTTTCTCAAATATTTTAATATTATGTTCTTTGTGTGATAGGGTTGTTAAGATATTCCCTAACATTTATTAATATTTTTTATTCAACAAGATGCTTATTACAGAAAATTCCTTTTATTAATTAAGGTGTTTCACCCACAAATAACCCACAGCTCGTGGGGTTTCGGGTAATCAAACGAAAGTTGGGTTTACAGTATTGAAAAATTCCGTCAGTTTATTTATTTGTTATTTTTGCAATTAATAGATGCGCCGTACATATTTAACTTTTTATTTAAAGTTAACTTTTTAAACAATTTTTTATCTCAGAAACCACAAAACTCAGAAGTTCTCGAAATCATGAGAATTGAGTAGATTGATTCATTGCAATTGACGCGAAGATTGGATTGATTTTCAGGCAAATTGCAGCTTTCTAAAAATAAGTGAAACATTTATTTTTTCATCTTTTGAAATAACTGTTAGCGGTCATAATTCAAACCGCCATGTCGCTGATTTTTTGTCAAACGTGAATTAATTAATTACGAAACTTTCACAACTTTCAGCGTATTTAATGTTAAAACACGGTTTTAAAGGGGCAGGCAATTCGCGAATATTGTTTCTTTCGGCTGATTGCCTTGGAATTTAGTCCTCTTTCCATCGCGTAGCGGATCGTGATTTCAGAGCGAAATAGGCAATAAAATTTATAGCCAAAAGTCTATAGATGTGGCTTAACCGCTCCTTTAATCTCGAAAAAAGGCTTTAATAAGAATACCTTCATGCTGCCAGGCTCAAAATAGGAGATGCACTCATCTAAAGGGGAATCAAGGATTCTTAGCATTTTCTGAAACAGGGATTTTTTGCAAAGGGCAAAGGGCAAAGAGTTTGTCGTCTATGAAATAGCAACACCTAACAACAAGAGTCTTTAATTAGCGCCCTCACAACTTGTATTTTTTTGAAAAGCTTTAAAACATCACTTCTGCGGGTCAAATTATTTTTCACGACACGTATTGTCATTTCACGGCTTTCCGTCGCGTAATGAATTACGATTTGAGAGCGGTGGACGTAAAAAAAGAGTGTAAAATCAATAGCTCTGCGGTAAACGTCCCTTTCCAAGCGAAACGGATTTTCATAAATTAAATTGGAAGTTAGTGAATTGGGGGAGGAGTTACACTTAGTCGAAAGGGGATCACCGATGCTTCAAATTTTTTGCAACTCAGTTTTTTGGACAAAAGGTTTTGTATCGAATAAAGCGGAACAAGCTACGGACTGCAGGGAATTAGCGCCCTCCGAAAGCTCATCACTTTTGGCAAAAGTTCAAAACATCATTTTCCAATGATGAAACGGTTTTTCGGTCTCGCAGCCTTTTTTACAACCCATCTTTACCAAATCAAACGCGTGGCCGTTTTTTCATCGCGCCCCTGATTACGATTTAGGGGGATACCGAGCAATAAAATTAACCAAAATCGATGGCTGTACCTTAACGCCTTTTTAGGCTTAAAATCGAGACGAAATTCGCGACTCGAAGGCCGCTTTTTAGAAAATCTTGAAACACAGAATTTTCGACATAACAACCTTCCGGAAATAGCGCGCTCCTAACTTTCCTTGGTTTTCAAAATATCTGCAACATTAATTTTCTTGCCACGGAAAGGTTTTTAGCGTTGTCTATCCGTTACCCGTTTATTTTCCCCAAGTAAAAGCGTTTACCGCCCCTTTAATCTCGAGAGGGGATTTAATAAATTGCGCCCACACTGCCAAGCTCAGGAAAAATATGTACTCATCTCAATAGGAATCATCCATTCTTAAAATTGTTTGAAACAGGTTTTTTCTTAGGAAGGATAATATTGAAGCAGAAAACAACGGATATACCAAAACGCGCGAAATACCATCTTATGGCTGTCATAAATTTTGGAAATATTTGCAGCAGAATTTTCCTACAGCGGAAATTGTTTCTCATGAGCTGCCAGCTTAATCGGCCTGCTTTCGCTAACCATACGAGTCCTTTACGGATTACGTTCTTAGAGCCTTGCAGGGCAATAAAATTCATAACCAAAAAACGATTGATATGCCTTACACTACTACTCAAGAAACTACTCAAGAAACTGACCTAAAGTGGAATCACAGATTCTTTAAATTTTTTGAAACTGAAACTGATTTCACTGAAAATGACTGAAAATGGCTAAAATAGACGCCTTACGGTGTTCACAAGTTTTGAAAACATTTGAAACATAATTTTTTCAACAGTCATTCTCCGCTATCAATTCAATTTCGCCAACTAAACGTGCGCTTTCATATCACGTAACGGAAAGCTTTCTGGGCGCTATAGGGAGCAATACAAATAACCAAATAGCTATTGGTGCCCCTTTAATTCCGAACCAATATTCAAAAGATAAATTAATTGGCACCGGGAGTCGGAATCTTATCCTTTTAAACGGAAACACCATTTTCAAACTTTCTTATAATGATTTTTCGGCCAAAGCCTCTTGTAAATAAAATCAATGCAAATTTTTGGAATTGGCCACCTCCGAACTTTGTTTAATTTCAAAAATAATTGAAACATAATTTTTCGAAATATTTCTAAATCTTATTTTTTTTGGACAAAATATTTCGTCAACAATTGAATTATGGAAACTGAACAAAGATTAGCGCCCTGTCAATAGTTCTGAAAAATATTTGCAACATGATTTTTCTACGCCGGAAAATTGTTTTTTACCGTCATCCGTCTGTTATCAAGCCGATCGGCATTTTGGAATTTGGGGAATTCGGAGCAAAAAAAGGGCAAAACGATTGGGGGGTGAGGCTTTTGAACCCGACGGCAAAAAGGGAAGGAAGAAGGAGAGAGATAGCCTGAGATAGAGAGGGAAACGACGAAACAACAATGATTCACAAAGGGGCCATCTATACCGCCAATCGCCCCAGATCAGCTGTGTTTCCGCTTCAAACCCCCGGAATTCCTCGAATCAAACACCCGCCCAGGAAACCCCGAAAAATAAAATGTTTCGGGTTAGAATATAGCTAGAATCGCGGGTTTTTTCATAATGTATCATCGCTCGTGCTAGTTAAATCCGGTTTTACCACTTTTTTAGACTGGGCCGGCCGGAATCGCCTTTTCGCTCAGATAACCTGTTAGTAAAACACCCTGTATTTTTTTATAGTGTTTTGAGTAGTTTTTGATTGAGATTGATTGATGTGATTGATATGATTTGAGTAGATTTGATTACGTAGTTGACGCCAATTTTCGAGGTGCCCGAGGCAAATTATTAGTTTTATCTTTTAAAAGTGTTTTTGATGGTTTATGAATTGGTATTACCAATTTGGTAAAAAGGCTTTTAAAAGATTGTGTAATTTTGACATTTTAAAATCCTTAAAATTGGTAAATTTCTGTTGTTTAATCCGCGGCACGCCTTCAAATCGTTCTTTTTGATGCGCTTTTGGTAGTTGGCCAGGCCATACTAACTAAATGTTTCGGCGTAAAAAAATCGCTAAGATGAGTATTTTAGGTAATTCGTGCGAGTGATAAGTATCCTTTCCGGCACACTACTGAATGTTTCGCTGCCCCGCATTTCTTCACGTAAAAAACCGTTCACCCCGAAAAAATGCATGTTTCGCATAAAAAATAGATCGGGACCCGGGTTCTTGTCAAATTCTTGACGGGTTTACTGACTTGTATTTCTTCCTATTTTACCGTTTTTTTTTATTAAACTACCGTAGCATGAAGCGATTGCAAAGCGCGCTTTTTGTCCTTGCTTTTGTGGCACTGTCCTGTTAGCGGGGGAGCTAATTTTATCTTGCGGCTAGAAAACCTGTTAATAATATCTAAAATGTATTTTTACAGGGTTTTAGTTTTTGATTAAATGACGCATGCTTTTAGGGATCATTAATAATTTTCTGTAACAAAACATATTTTTTTGAAAGTTGGGCGAACTGACAAATGTTTCGGGTTAGAAAATAGTCCATCTCGAGAACTTCTATGTAATGATGCTGCTGAAGTGTATTTTGTAAGGCCGCCAAATCCAAAAACGCCAGAAAACCCTTTGAAAAAAGGCAATATTGAGTCCTCTGACAAAAATCGTAACATTTTTAAGAATTGCGCACGCAGATAACATTTAATGATTTCTAAAATTAAAAACTCAGTGAATCGACCCGTAAAGTTAAATGTTAGATTTTCACGCCATGAACGTGCGCTTAATTGACATTCTTTATTTCCTTTCTCACGGCTTTAAGTCATGGAACTTATTTTTCACCGCTACTTCCAATGTCTCGAAAAAGCAAAAAGCCCGGCTTTTCTACGATTGCACAATCAGGTGTACTTTTAGTCTACGCTATGCTTTTCAGAGACTCGTTTTTACTATTTTTGTAAAGAAAAAATGCTGTTCTCGATTACTTCCGCTTTGCCCACTACGAAAGATCCGATTTTTGACGGAAAATCGTCTTATTTTGAGTTTTCTCTCACTGGATGACGTGTTGCCAGTTTTTTCATACTACACGCCCAGAATTTGCGGCAATAAGGACCTAGGCAACGCGACGCTCCATTCGTCAAGAAAATGTATGGGGCCAAAACTTCGTAGCCTTAAAACTTTAAAACTAAATGGAATCTTAAAAAAAGCGATTTCCAACTTTGTAGAATGGGAAAAGGCGATTCCAATGATACCAAGCACTAAGAAAACTGAATTCAAAAAGTATCGAAACGAAGGCGGTTTTTGTTGACGACTTTGTGAAAAGTGGTATTTCGGAGGGCTAACTGGCTGTGTTTGGTATCATTCGAACCGTAAAATTCTACTCTGCAATAAATGATATTCGGTTTTCATTATTAAGTCGGTTTGAAAAAGTTATAAGAGCTTAAACTTTTTGGCGCCCGCTACGTTCCGCTCCAATCGACGCTTTTGCCCCTCCCGGCACATTGCCGTTTTTGGCCTGTTTGACTGGCCGTGACTAGTAAGTCTTGATCAGTTTGGACAGTCAAACCTGTTTCTTTCTTTGCCAATCCCCCCCAAACTTGAACCCGGAAAGAGTCAATGTTTCACGGCAATTAATGATTCGCGTCGCAAGGAATCCAATGATCGGTATGCTGAACCACCGCCTACTAAAAATCACCTATTCATTGTTATTTCGTTTTATTATTTATCCTTTTTATTTTATCAATTTAATTTTGATATATTTTATTTATGTTATAACCTCATACTTTATAGCGCAAGTAGGTCCTTTTTAGAAGAATTGTTTTAAATTATTTTAATGTTTCAAAAATACGAAATGCACAGCTGTTTGCGACTGCATAATTCGATATTGTAATGTGCGTTCGTAATATTGCGCAGCCAAGCATTTTTGGCATTATTTTCCGCTTTTCCTAATTTTTTCGATACCTTCCGCGCTACCAATTCTCTAAATATCTAATTTGTGACGGAAACGCACTTTATTTTAAATTTTATCTCAGTTTTCTACCAGTTTTTCCTATCGTTTTCAACAGTTTACAAATTTCTAACCGTGTTGGCAGTAATACCCAGTTTTTTTCACAAATTCGCTCCGAATTTGGGCCTGAAGAAAGCCAATGTTTCACGGTAATTGATGATCCGCATCACAAGGTATTAGTTAATGGAACCCGCTTTCCATCTACTAAAAATCGCATATTGAGTTTTGTTCTATCGCTTTGATTTGTTATTGTCCGATCGCTAAGCATTTTATGCTTTTTATCGAAGTTGGTCTTTTTTAGAAAGATTGTTTTATATTAATTTAATGTTTCGAAGAAACGAAAAGCCCAGCTTGTTGAGTTTGCGCAATTCTTCTTCTTCATCATCCGTAATAGTCCGCAATCGGGATTTTGGTATTTTGCCTCTTTTGCTTTTTTATTCTCGATGCCCAGCGCTTTACCAACCCGTAAAACCCTTAACTGGGTTATTTTGAGTTGTCTTTTAATGGAGGACGTGGTACAAGTTTTTCCTACGATTGCCGACAGTCCACAAAATTTCCCCACCTTTTGACAGCAAAACCCATTTTTTCGTTGCAAACCACATCCACCCGAGATTTGGGTCCGAAAAAAGTCAATGTTTCACAGTAATTAATGTTCCGCGTCGCAAAGAATCCAATAATCGATCTCTTTTACTGCCTACGAAAAATCACATATTAATTATTACTGTGGTTTATTAGTTGTATAGTAATTTATTTTATCATTTTATTGTGGATATTTTATGACCGGTAAGAATCTGGTACTTTTAGCGGAAGTAAGTCATTTTTGGAAGTTGTTTTAACTTATTTCAATGTTTCGAAAAACCAAAACGCCCGGCTTCTTTGAGATCGCACAATCCGTTCTTCTTTTCAACGCGACAATGTTCCGACAAGTGCTTTGGGTATTATTTTTCCTCTTGTTCATTTATTCTTTTATTTTGAATACCTGCCGCGTTGCCAACACCTTAAACTTTTTTAACCGACCGAAATAAACATTTAACTTCAAACGAAACTAATGATTTTTAAACGACCAAACGCCATAATTTTTTGGTACCATTGTCGACATGCTACAAGTTTTTACCCGTTTTGACAGGGAAACCTGTTATTTTTTTAATGTCGCCTAAAATTTGAGCCCAGAAAGATGCTATGTTTGACGGTCATTAATTAATCACATTGCAAAGGAATATATATTTTATCGTAGCGTACGTCTGAATAATAAACATCACGGGATTTATGAAGTGTTATGTTTCAAAATTCTACTGCGCTTTAAATTATTTTTGCAACTATTTAATAATATTACCCGACTTTTTATCGAAATACATTGCTCAGTCCGTCTTTGAAAGAATTGTAGCCATTTACTTACCTCATTATATTCACCTCTTACCCGTCTGAGACAGGAAATGTAGAAGTTGAGGTTAGGTCCTTTCTTAAAAGAACTGTAGCCATTTACTCTGCTCAGTCTATTGATCACGGTCGATTCGTTTCTGACCTTTCCTTGCAATGAAACACATTTCTATAGCGTGCCTATTTTTGCGAAAAATCAAATGTTTCACTACAAAAACATGTGTTCTGAAATTGCCTGCAGCTTAATTTGAAGAGAAGCCTACGCCCAGACGTCCTTTTAAAAATTCATATTATCAAGCTGAAACATCTTCATGCTTTTAAAAATTTTTCTTGTTTTTCAGGGATAGGCTTTCGCTCGTTGTTTAATATTATAACTCCTCAGCAGGCGCGTAGAAGGCGGGGGGGGGGGGCAGCAGGGGCAGGCTGCCCCCGAAATCGGGCGGGCCCGAAAAAAACATAAGGGTCCCCCCTTATGATTTTTTCATCTTGAAAATTTTTTCGCCTGCGGCGCTGTTTTTATTACTTTTTATTAATTTTTTTGCCTGCGGCGCTGCTATTTTAGCAAAATTTTTCGCCTGCGGCGCTTAAATTTCGATAAAATTTTCTTGCTCCCCGCTCCGAAATGTCGCTGCCCCCCGAAACTTGGGGCCAGCTACGCCCCTGCTCCTCAGCCATAAATTTCGTTTGTTGATCCCAATCCCGCTAAAATCTTGATTTCCTTTTTATTTTGCAAGGAACTATTTATAAGGAAAATAACATAAAAAAATTCAAAAATGACAATTACAGTAGCTCTTTCGGGAGCGTACCCATTAACACTCATACCGTCCCCTTTTTTGAAAATCAATGTGTCATCCAAAGGACATCCTAAATTCGCTCACCAATCCGCAATCGTTGACGAAGCGGCTTGCTTCACTGCCTGACCTTATAACTCTATAGCATTAAAGTGGTTTGTTTATGCTAATTCATGTTTCATCTCTGAAATATATAATCTTTCTGGGAAACGATTTTTTCCCCTCAATCAATCCGAAATTTTAAAAAAGGGAAAATGACAAGTACGCCGCAGCTATTAATTTTTCGGCTTATCTTAATTTGAGACGTAGATACCGACTTACCGACCGACTTACCGACTTTGTGCTTAGGAATCGATGTTTCATCGATACAACATGTTAATTTCCCGAAAAGACCTTTTGGTGTGGCACCTCAAGAGGTTACTAAAAAAATTAAAACAATGACAATTAGCTTAGCTCGCACCGATGATCTGTCCACGCGTATAAAATTCGAAAATCATAAACATCAACCCCTCTGTTTTCGAAAATCGCTGTTTCATCGATTAAACATTCTTATTTCACTACAAGAACATAAATTTTCTGTCACACTTGACTAATACTCCTATAATATAATACTCCCTGTTTTCCACTCTCCGCTGTATGGCAGACCGTGAAAAATGAAAATTGAAGGCTCCTTTGGATTAAAAACCTGAATAGCACAATTAGAAAAATTAAAAAAATTAGAAAAACAGGACCTTGACCCATAAAAAAGCGAAAATATCGGCGGCGACCCCCGCTAACAGTCCAATACCGGTTTTTCCCCATATCTGTTTGCCTGAAAATCCATTTTCCATCGATAAAAAATTCTGATTGCTCTCAAAAACCATTGTTTTTACCTAAAATAAGGTTTTATATGCTACAAATTTTTAACGACACTGAATTTTAATGTTTGCGAGATCCTATACCTAATGCTTTTGTTCTTAAAAATGGATGTTTCATCCGTGAAACATGTTGATTTTTCTCTAAGACCCTTGATATGTCTCGAATAAATTTTAACATGATCAACATTTATATATTTTAATTTTATATATGATTTTTCAGATCAATCTGAGATCCCACGCCTTACCTTTTTGTTCTTCAAAATCCATGTTTCATCCATGGATTATTTTAATTTCTCTCAGAGACTATGATTTTTTTATAGGTTAAAATTTTTAAGGTTAAGAATTCTAGCTTTTCATTTGATCTGGATCTTTGTTTTTTACTCTTCTCATTTATCATTACCTTTTTTTGTTCCAAAAAATTGATGATTGATCAATAAAACATCTTAATTTCTCTCCGAAAATCATTAATTTTGCTTATAGATTTATTTCTGATCCATTACCTTACTTGCTTTGCCCTTGAAATTTGATGTTTCGTTCATAAAACATGCTAATTCCCCTCAAACACCATTGTTTTCCAGGATCGAGATACCGGCCTTTGCGCGTGTCCCTCCACGCATCGTCGTCGCGTCGTCAGAAAAGTGGGCGTGGCTGCCGTTCTCCTTCGAGGGGCTGACGACGAGAGATTGAGTGACGAAGAGAGACCACGGACAGCGAGAGACAGCGAGAGAATACCGAATCGGTGGAGAGGACGTGAGAGAGCGAGTGAGTGGCTCTTCTTGCTTGGTAGCCAATCCCTTGAGAAGACCAACAGAAAGGCCCACCCCCGGGTCTCTGAGGCTTTTCCTTTTCCCCTCTAAAGAACTCGTCCCTTCTCAAACTCACAAAACCCGACCGGCCGCCTCGGCTTTTCCCCTGTACTATTGATTGGCTACGGTAACTAGGCGCTTTTGCAAATTGTCGGGTGCTTTTGCATTACCGGGGGAGATTTTTGGGTGCATATGTAACCGAAGGAGACAAGTCTTTTTAGCTTGAAAAAAATTTTAAATATGGTTTTTTGGGGTTAAGAAGAAACTCTTCGTATATTTTACGCGGCGCCCTTACAAATTTCGTTTTTTCAAAATTTGGAAAACCTGCAAAATGCCGAAATTCATAATGTTGAAATTTAAATAAGCGAAAGACCTGAACCCAAAAAAAAATCCCGATGCGGAATTTCGACTTTATGGTATTTCGAAACGATCAAATTTCGACATTAGGATAGCAATTCTTTCATCAAATTCTTTCAAAACTTCCGATTTCAATCTTCTGCCAATATTTCGTTCTTCTCCTATATCGGGGGGCGACGAATTTGCATCTAGAAAGACCTAGTGATACCCTATGAAGTATTTTAATGCTATTTTTAACAAGCATTAAATATATATGCCGACCGGAAAATGGTACATTCTTGGAACATGTTGGCACATTTTGGAAACTGTCGAAAAACCGATAAAAAATTTTATAAAAATTTTGTACATTTTTACGTTGAGGAGAGCAAAAAATCGCTTTGAAACGCCACCCTCTTTATATTATACAAATTTGGTTGCTTAGGTAAAAGGTTGCCCGCGCGATAATGCTAAAGTCCCAACTTCTATAAAAACTTTGCCGAAAAAAATTACGGGAAAAATGTTTCGTCCAAGGGGCATTTATCAGATTTGCTTTTCGCATGTTTCTACGACGTAAAGAACTCGCGATTAGCAGCTTGAGATTTTGGGGAAAAGAGAGCTCTTTCCTTGTTTATTGAATGACTATCACTTAAATTTAACTAAACGTATTTTACATAATTTTTATATGGACCGCTGTTGATATTTTTATAAATTGGATACAGCAGTAAGCTGCTGCTCTCTGCTTTGTTATAACCGTACCACTGCCCAATCAATCAGATGTTTCATAGGCAGACCAATTCTCGGGGTTAATTTTTTATCCATTAGGCAAGGGAAGATAGGTTGGTTATATTTTTTTGAATTATCAATCATTTTTCGCGGTTAAAGGCGGCCATTAGATTTTGTCTATTGTCTACCTAAGTACTTTCACCCGACTAGAAGTAATAATATTTTTCATCATTTAGTGCTTTCGGAATTTTAACCTAGTCCTGAGAAAAATTTGCTGAAAAATGTTTCACCGATGGGCTATGTTTTGCTGATCGTTTCTATAGTACTTGTCCGATGAACCAAATCGATCTAATTCAGACGCCGCTGGTCTGTGAATTATAAAAAGTTGAAAAATCGAAATGTCCAAGCCTAAAAATAGGATGTTAAATAGTAAAATCTTCAATTTTTACCGGCTAAAATTCCTTGATAAATAAAATAAAGGAAAGCGCATAAATTTTTAATTTTAACTTAATCCAAGTATGCTGATTGTATACTGATTAGGTAAGCTGGGCAGGCACCGTTTTTCCATTTTTTATGAAACACTTTTTTAATGACCACGTAATAACTATTTTTCTCATAATTTTGCGCCCGGAATGCCGATAAAATCTCCGAGCTATAGAAAACATGGAATTATTTTTTTCGGAACTGCATGTTACACTTCTGGCCAAGGACTTTTCATAATTAATCTCGGGAGTGTGAATGGGTTCAAAAAATTCACAAAAACTCATCAAAAATAAGCTGCCAAATCCGTAGTTAACCACTTGTGTTTCGTTTTACATTAACGCCAGCTGCATATTCTGAAGTATAAAATGTTTCAAGATCCGTGCAACAAGCGTAATTTCACGGCTATGCTATTCATTTTCAGAATGCGGCCCCGTGGTCGATGGGGCCTGGCCGTCGTCGCCGGCTTCTTTTTGATGACCATGACCCAGGCAGAGGTCGGTGAAAATTTGCATAACTTCCGAAATATGTTTTTAATAGTGAGCTATTTTAATTCCGGCTGTTTTCAAAACTCAAAATTCAACTTATAAAATTTTATGTTTCTTGAAAAATACCTAGCATTTATTGGGATTTATATTCTAGTCGTCCGTCTGTTTTTTTCTTCGACTATGTAGTTACTAAAACCCGAAAAATCCTTCAAAGTGGCTTATAAAATCAATACATCTGTTATTTTTATTTTTATGTAATTAGAAAATTACATAAAAAATAGCACGCTTAAAAACTTAGTAAAATGTTTTTTTTTTGTTAAGCATAGAATGTTTCAAAAAAATTCCATAGTCGGAGAAAGACAAATAGTTACAGTCTTCTTCGAATTAATGTTTGCTCGCAAATAATACGGTTTTAGAAATGCGCAAAACCGTGTCGGCCTTGCAAAACGCCGACAAATTGCGTGCAGCAGATTCCGGATGCTTGTGGATGTTGTAAAGTGAGTATTAAAAATATTTCTCGCACTCGCTCTCCCTCCCCCTCCCCTCCCTCCCTCTCTCTCTCTCTCTCTCTCTCTCTCTCTCTCTCTCTCTCTCTCTATCTCTCTCTCCCGGCCGCGCCGCGACACGCTACGCGTAGAACACATTTTGATTGAGTAATCGATTCATAGCAGAACCATGGCCACCATTTGCCAACCCCCTTTAAAATTCAACCCAAGATCAAAATTCATTTCCTAGCTCGACTTCTCCCTCCCGAAAAGCCGTGTTTGTTTGTTTGTCTGTCTGTCTATCTCTCTCACTCTCTCTCTCTCTCTCTCTCTCTCTCTCTCTCTCTTCCCTCTCTCTCTCTCCGCTTCATGTGTGCGCGGTAATTCGACCCGTTCTGTCAACAGGAGCCCTGTGAAGTCTTGTCCCATTTTTCGGCTTTTGCTGTTTTTCTCTAATTTTCTCAAATCCCCCTGCTCTCTGGCTTCTTTTGCAAATGCTACGTGGTGAACCTATGTCCGGGGGAAGGGGCCGGCGGTGGAAAAATGGAAAATGAGGGGAAACGCTGGTCTTTAGGGGTTACTAAGCTTAAAAGTCCATGAGATCTGCCAGACAACAATTTAATGTATGAACTACGGAAGATAATTATAATATTTTTCCGTGTTCTGAGCCAGGTAAAAAATAAGAAAAGAAAAATATGTTCCGCATGAGATCCAACTTAAAGACACCAAAAACAAACTCGTAGAAATTTGCAATCGCCGAGGGGAAACGGTTCAATGAAAATGCAAGGTCCTCAATTCTTACTAGAAAATAATTATTGCGCCACAGTCGAATGAGCTTTATAATAATAAAGAGTCTTAAATCGACCTTTTAATTGAACTGAAAAGCTTGTCGTGTCTTAAATAGCAAAAAATATGTTTCCGAAAAAAGACGTAATTTGAGAGGGCGAATTTTGCTAATGCTCAGCACTCATCTTCGTGTTGAATACATTGCTTCCATTAAAAAAATTTCTCGCGAAAAAGCAATGAACGGTTAAAGATCAAATAAATTAGGAGTAGCTTTTTATGGAACAAATCCGTTTAAATCAATCATCTAATTTAATTGGGACTTTGATCGAGTTTGCAAGGCCAAAAACACATGTTTCATAAAAATACTTGATTTGAGAGGGATTATTTAGGCAATGTGGCCACATCTGGTCTGTTTAAACAAAATCGAGAGCTGTTATTACGGATTTTTCGGTTTTAGCTGGGTTTCCGTACATAATATCGAAGGCTATTTGTGTGTAACGAACCGTAAAAAAATGTTTTGCAAAAAATATGGCTTTCGGCGTTGGGTATTCGGGAATTATCCGTGCGCTGCCAGCATAAATAATGCTACGCTTTCCGATTTTCCAATTTGTAGTTTTAACACCTTAGTTAAAGACTTTAAAACAATAGTATGAAAACAATGTTTTAGTTATGCGTGGTGGGCGCCGGCCAGCCGTGCGGCCCTTCGACGGCCGCCTGCAGCTCGGGGCTATTTTGCAGTTTCTCAGGCACTCGTCCAAACATCGGCACCTGTACTTGTGAGTCTTAAAAATATCCATATTTTAATTACTTTTTCTATTTTTTAAGCCGATGCTTGTTACTCATGAATTCTCGAATATTGTTCGGCCTCTTCATTTTTAAAATAAGAATTTTTAAAATTTTAAAAAATGTTTCAGAAAAAATTTAAAAGTATTGATTTACAGATTGATTTTACTTTTTCGTCCTCGTAAAATTTCCTAAAAAAATGTATTTTCCCTTTTTGGGTTGAGGTATTCATCTTTTATTTGACTGCCTGGCTTGCTGCAACCTAAAAAAAAGAAGAAAATAAAACAATAAAATAGTATTTTCCTTTCGCAACCAATGGGGCCTTTGACGAAACATTGGACGAAAATATGTCATGCGCCGATTAGTCGGTTTATTTTTTGCTTAACTAGTATTTTGAGCAAAATACCTTATCTCAAATCCCACAAAAATGAAAAATTACTTTTCAAAAAACGTGTTTCATGAAATTCAAGGCTTTGATGCGACGAAATAGTGATAATTCTTCCCGGTCCATACAATGTAACTTTTTTTTCACGTGTGGAGTTAAAGCATTTTTGAGACGTCTTTCTTTAGTGACGAATTCACCCTTTTAAATAGCTCGTACTTCCTGGCTGGCTTATACACCTTTTTCAAAAGCCTTCAAAACTTTCAAAAACTAAGCTCAAAAAGATACTGCTTTTATAGCTCAAATGCAGAAATAAATTGTTAATCAGCAATGATAAAGTAAGTAATAATTTTCCCATCGTAATAAATTGAGTAACTGCTCGAAATATTGCTCAGCCGATCCACAGCATTAGTAGTCCCAGTTTTCGTCTGACTAGTATAGTCAGCGAAACATTCTATCTCTAACCTCCGAAAGCGAAAAACTATTTTTCGAAAAAAAACGTGTTTCTTGATACTCATAGCTGTTGTGCGACGAAATGGTAATAATCCCGCTTGGACCATTAGATTTTTCTACTTTCTTTAGTATCGAAATTGGCCCTTTTAAATAGCTCCTACTTTCTGGCTGACTTTCCGGCTTCCACCTTTTTCATCTTCACCTCTTAACTAAGCTCAAAAAGATACTGCTTTTATTGCTCGAAATTCAGAAATAAATTTGAGTAATCAGCAATAAAGTAAGTAATAATTTTCCTGTCGTAATCAATTAATTGGTCGAAATATATACTCATCCGATCAGCAGCATTAGTACTTCCATTTTTTTATTTACTAGAATTTGGGGCGAAACACTTTATCTCCAATTCCAAAAAAATTACGTTTCGAAAAATCCTCTTTCATGAAGCTCAGGGCTTTGCTGCGACGAAATAGCGATAATTCCTTTTTGCTCAGACTAGGGTGGCATTTTGTTCTGGAAAAATGGTGCAGTCATGAAAACGAGCGCCGCCGACAAAAAAATGTTAGAAAACTAGGTTTTCTAGAAGTAAAAATCGTTTCGAAACAGTGATAAATAGCGCCGCAGGCAGAAAAATTTTTGCGAAAAAAAATTATAAGGGTCCCCCCTTATGAACTTTTCGGACCTCGACCGATTTCGGGGGGGGGGGGGCACCGTGCCCCCGGTACCCGCCGCTCGTAAGGGCCTGTGCACCGGTTAAAATAGATAGTACCATCTGTCTGACTTTCCAAATCCTGGCTGGCTTATCCACCTTTTTCAAAACCTTGAAAACTTTACGAAACTCAAAGACATAGTGTTTTTATCGCTCGAAATTCAGCAACAAAATGGTTCAAATACAAATTTCCCGTCGTAATCAATTGAGTAATTGGTTGAAATGTAGGCTCATCGAATCAGCAGCATTAATACTTCTATTTTTTTCATTCACTAGGATTTGTGGCGAA
Organism: Mesorhabditis spiculigera; assembly: GCA_958295435.1. NCBI lineage: Eukaryota > Metazoa > Nematoda > Chromadorea > Rhabditida > Rhabditidae > Mesorhabditis > Mesorhabditis spiculigera. Next base: position 27,308 of record CATQJA010001871.1, on the reverse strand, counting down.
ACATTGTGTCTTTAACGCCAGAAAACAAAAACTACTTCTCGAAAAAAACGTGTTTCATGAAACTCATGGTTTTAATGCTGCGGAATGCTAATAATTGTTCTACGTCCGTACTCGGGTAATGATTTACCCATGGGAACCCAGAAAAACCCACGTTTACCCGTGGGTACCCGCGAAAACCCACAGATACCCATGTTTTACCCATGGGAACCCGCAACCCGTGTTTACCCATGGGAACCCACGATTTACCCATGGGTACCCATGGGTAAATCTCGGGGGGAGAGAACCCATGGGAACCCATGTTTTACCCATGGGAACCCATGGGTTCCCATGGGTAAAATCGTGCATAGTACTGTCACGATCACATCCTACTTTTTAGAAATTTTCTCCCAAGTTTTCATTTTATTTGGTTTTTCTAACTTTCTCACCGAATAAACTTTTATATCCATAAAAACTGGTAAATAATTGGAGTAGGTAAGTTTGCTAAACGTACTATAGGTTTTTAAATGATGATTGGCTTTGAAGCAACGATGTTTTTCGGATCGATCTAATTTTTTTAGACGTATTGTAGTGCTTATTTATGTCTTTTTCAAGAAGAAATAGGTACTTCACCATCAACTACGCGGGTTTTGTAAGTATACCCTCTGTTTCCTATAATACGTTCGAAATTTCAGAGTACATTTACTTGCTACAAAGAATAGGTTGGATGGTGAGTAGGATTACAACTTTTCTTTCTTTCTTTAGGTACTGAACCTGCATTCGGGCTATGGGTAGCCGCGATGTGTTTTTATGAGGGGATTCGTCTACTATAAAGGCCGTGCAAGGACAAAAACGAAAAGTAAGTATGTTTTTGCTCCTTGAGCAGTAAACGGATACTTTCTAGGTTCTATGCCTAAATCACGGACTGCTCTACACGCCCATCGACTGCTTCCAATCGATTAACCGTAGGTTCATCAAAAAAAGCAGCAGCCTTGAAGCTATGAAAACGACAAAGTAAAAAAAGCTGGCTATTTTAGTCATTGCCGATGCTCCCGCCTCGATCTACATGAGGGTCACAACTCAGCGTCGGACTGCCAAACAATTGCCTTTTGAAAGTACCACCTTATTAGTGAAAAGCAAAGTAAAATAAAAGTAAAGTGTAAACTACAAGCACCTCCTGTCCAGTAATTTACCCATGGGAACCCACGATCTACCCATGGGTACCCAGAGAAACCCGCGATTTACCCATGGGAACCCATGGGAACCCACGTCTTACCCATGGGAACCCATGGGTACCCAACGAAACCCGTGATTTACCCATGGGAACCCATGGGTTCCCACGGGTAAATCGTGGGTTTACCCATGGGTAAATCGTGGGTTCCCATGGGTAAATCATTAGCCGAGTAGTATATTTCTGTAATATTTTTTGTTAATGCAATGCGCCCTTTAAAATAGGTAATACTTTCTGGTTCGCTGCTTACATCCTGGCGTACGACTAAATGAAACAATCTTTTAAAATTCGGCTTCAAAACTAAACTTGAATATTGGTTTTTATCGCTTCAAAAAGATCTCCATTCGCTTAAAATCGATGAAACCCCTTGGGCTTTTCATTTTTAATTGATCGCTTTTGATTTATTGATCGTTTTGTTTTTCTGCGCTTTTTCTCTTGGCGAAAAAGCCTGTCGAAAACCGGGCGGATTGACCAAGGGCCAGCCACGCGGGGGAATTGTTTGTTTTTGGCGTTGGGTGGTCTCCGTAGGGTCCTGCTTTTCCCCCAGTCGATCGAAGGGCCATTTTTGAGGGAATGGTGGAAATAACACCCGTTTAAAATGTAAAAACTAAGGTTTGAAAAAGCTAACAATTGGCTGAGGAAGCCGATTAATCCGCCCGAAATTCCGCAAGAAGAATTAGTCTGGGAAACATCTTTTTCTGAAAAGTCGTTTTAGCTTCAAAAGTAACTTTTTTTTTGTATTTTATGGAAAATTCATGGCTTTTAATATAAGGATTCCAATTGAATTATATTTCAAATCCCCCACTTGCGAAAATCAAAATTGAGTGGCGCGTGGTCAAAAAATTTCAAAGCAAAAATTTGCGAAATGACAATGATTTTCCTGGAACTGCTAACAAGATTCATTCCCGTGATAATTCCATAACATCATGAATTCTTGGAACATTTTACCTTAAAAAGCCTACAACGCCTCTTCTTTGCCAAAAAAAATAGAGGCAAAAGCGTCAGAAATATAATGTTTCGAAATTTTTTGGATGCAATTTATGGCTGAGGGATCCAATAGAACGGTGCTTTTGTTTGGCCTAGTAAAATTAAAGAAGCCGCGTTTTAATTGGAGCCTGCAATGATTTATTAGTGAAATTGGCATTATTATGAGAAGGCGTTATTTGCAGCGTATCGAAATGATCAGCATTAAAACGCATACCGGATTAAATTACTATGAGCGCCAAAGAAGCTGAAAAACATGTGAAACATGCCTTCTTTTCGATCCCCATTACGAACGCAATTTATTTTCACGCCTGATTTTTGATTAACTAGCGTCGATTTGCCGATTATGGCAACCGTAAGCTGGATAACATTTTATTTTCATGAACCTATTTTAGTTGTAAAAATCTGTTTCGCATTATGTGCAATACAGTTTCGTGGCAGTTAATTTAATCCGATTATCGTTACTGGGAAAATTCTGAAAACCCATTTCTTCGAATTTGCCATAGAAAATCTGAAAATTGAGGAAATCTGATCTCACTTCAATAACAGCTGGATTTTTTGGCTGGTTTACCCGTTTCGGTGACAATATACTTTTTCGGTCCACCAATTTTTGTTTAGAAAACAAATGTTTCGGGCTGTGATGGAGGCGGTGTGCTGTTGGGCAACTTAATGTTCGGTATTTCCGGATCTTTTATTAATCTGAAAGCTCTTCAATGGCTTTCTCTGGCTGTGGTGGTCGTGCGATTTGGCATCATTTCGGCGAAATTTCATAATTGCGAAATTTTTATGCAACGGATTCACGGGTTTTCCGGGAAAATCAGCTTACGTAAATTTCGACATCCTGATTCAACGTTTTGAAAGAACCCCTTTCTAACTCTTACACCATATTTTTGTTAAACTTTCCGACTAGTGGTTTTGATATCATTATAATTTAATTTTTAAGGCGGGTCTGAAATCGGACCTTTGGGCTTTCTGGTAAGGAGGCACTTTTCTTGAATGGAAAAAATGTTTTGGTCAATTTCTTAACCGGGCTGTCGTCGATACTGTCAACGAGGCATGGGTGGCTTTGAATTTTTAGTTTTTCTTTCGCTTAGTTTTTCTTATTTATTTTAATGATCGCCACCTGGCATTCAATTCTCATTCATAGCTTCACAGAAAGTTTAAATTGCAAAATCGAGGCTAGAAAACATATGTTTCAAAAATAATTGGGAAATAAAGTATCAGAGTTTGAGGCAATGTATGACGTATTTGAACGCTTTTTATCACTAGATTTTAGGGCACTGTTATAAGGGTTATATTTTATTTTCTATTTTGACAATGCGTATGCCTCTCATGTGTTGTTGATTTTTCGATTTACTTTTTATATATTTATTCTCTTTAATTAACGAGCACGAGGAATTAGTTAAAATTCGAAGAAATTGTTTTTCGATCTCTCTCGCTCTCTCACTCACTCACTCACTCACTCACTCTCTCTCTCGCACTCTCACTCACTCACTCACTCTCTCACTCTATCTTTCTCTCTATATCTCTCTCTCTCTCTCGCTCTCTCTCGCTTTCTCTCTCGCCGGTAAAATATGTTCGAATTTTCTGGGGACCAGTTTCCGCAAATAACTTCCGCTACGCCCACTCCCATTTCTTCGAATTTTTTTTCGTTATGTTTACGAAAAGAAAGAGGCGCTAGAGCGAAAGAGAGAGAGAGAGAGAGAGAGAGAGAGAGAGAGAGAAAGAGAGAGAGAGAGAGAGAGAGAGAGAGAGAGAGAGTCGGTTTACCCATTAGCCACCACCACCCGGGGTTTACCCATTTGTTTGCCAACTCGGCGACCCGGTGGCGCCGCTTTGTAAATTGTGACGGGTCGAGTCCGGAAGCTTTTCCTTGACAATAGCGGGGTAAGTTTAAGGGACCAAAGGTTTTTCGAAAACTCATTAAATCCGCTCTACCTTAAATAGCCTTAAATAATATTTTTCGAAGCGTCGTTAAAGCCATATTGAAATGGAAAACTATCCGAAAAAATTTTTAAGAGAAATTCAATTCCAAATTTTTGGCAAAAATCGATGTTATCTATTTTTTTTATTGAAAATTTGTTATGTTTTACATTTAGGAACACCAAACAAAAACAGTTTAAGAGCTCCTCCTCTATTTATATATTAACAAAAATTGTGTGTTAGGGAAAAATAGCTCCCCTCCCGATATTGCAAAAGCGCCTTTTTAACAGAATTTTAATAAGATTTTTACGATATTTTTAGAAAACACAATTCAAAAAAGTGCGTGGTCGGAATGAGGTGAAACAGTTTTAGCTTTTAAAAAATGTATGTGAGTTTCCACTAAGCTAGTTTCGCGTTCATTAAATGATCCACCCGGACTCTTGCCTCAAAAAATTGTGAAACATTTTGAAAAGATAATCACCGCGTCTTTCAATCAGATCAACCAGTCGACGATAAGGCAGCACTAAAATCTAACGGCATAGCTTCACCTTTTTTTATGGAGGAATCATTTTTCACTTGGAAATTGATACATTTAAAGCTTTCTAAAACTACTTTTCAAATCCCGATGTTTCTTGTATAATATTTTGCATTTGGATTTTTGAGGAACAGAAGAGAAAAAGAATTGAGAATTCAAGAGTTACTGATGATTTTCCTAAGAAAGGGTCTTTAAAAATTAGAATTCTTATGTTTTTTGGCGAAAAAGCGCCTTGTTTGCATGAAAAACGCCGAAAACGGGCAAGAAATACCGAGATTACGAAAATCGAAAGGCTAAGACATCTCAGCTCGTTCTGAGCCTTCGATAGATGCCTAAATCGTAAAAACGAAAGAAATTTTGTCTACGTTGCATGGGATCATTGAAATACTTGCGCGTATTTTTATGCAGTAAAATTTTGAAACATTCCCGGATTTCTCAAAGTCATTGAAATTTACATTCATTTAATTTTTCAATTCAGGTAACGCTAGCATTATGGCAGTCCAAAGCATTTACGTATCAAAAATTATGTGAAACATGTTTTATTCAATGGCCCTGCAGCCTATTAACTCAATATTCCGGTACGGAACTGCTGTGGAACTTCCTAATTGTCAAAAACTTTATTTAGCTTCCTTTTACGGACGAAACCTTTTTTATTGCATTTTTTGTTTTTATTTGGTAGCCTGATACCACGTATTATTACCACGCCATGATTTTCCTAGCAATGGTTTTTGGGCGCTTCTTGAAACATCTTTTCGGTGCACATTGGATGGTAGGGAGGAGTAAAATAAAGGGAAGGGGGTACTCATTATTTCTGTATTTTAAATTACTGTCGGATTTAGCAGGTACCGTTCGATAGAGCGTCAAAAATAACCAAGAAAATCAATTATAGCCCGAAAAAAGGCAGGGCGGCTTTTTCTCGAATAAAGAAAAACGTGGTCAAAAATTGGCGGGGACGTCAGATTTGTAAAATTTGCGGGATTTTGTGAATGCTAACCGAGAAGAACGTCAAAAGATAATCAGACATTTATATAGCCCGAAAAACAAAAGCTTAAAACTATTTTTATTTCCGAAACACTGTTAGTGGCCACAGTAGTCTGTGCGACTTTCTGATAATTCAATGTTTCATACTACATGCTTTTAAAAGTGAACTTTTCTGCCCTTAAGCGATGATCCTGTGATTTTAATTAATGGAAAAACCAGCTCCGCAATGGGCTAGAAAATTAAATTTACTCTAAGTTTAAATTTACCAAATTAGGTAAGCTAGAAGAGAAAGAGATAGAGTAAAAGCCCTTACAGCCCGAAAAAACCATCCTCAAAACTACTTTTATTACCGAAACACTGCGAGCGTCCTCAGGTAGCCGGTATCCTCTTCTTTTGAAAATCAAATGTTTCATACAACTTCCTTTTGAAAGTGAGCTTTTCTGCATTTAATTGACAGTTGTATACAATCCGCAATTAATCGGGAAATGGGTTTTTTTGTATATTACATTATTTGAGATTTAACCGCTAAAATAAATTTAAAGACATTTGATATTTATTATATGTAAATGCGTAAAATTATTAAAGTTCATTTCTTCTTCAAATTTACCGTCAAAAATATTTTTATTTATGTAAATAGTTGACTGCAGGAAATGTTTTAAAATATTTTGGTGGTTTCTTAAAATAAAAGTAGATGATTAGACCTTTTATTTGTGTAATAAAATTACCGATGCTCTGGCCCTCCCCAATCCATAAATTAATGAAACATTATTTTGAAAATAGCATTTTTCCAAATTTTTCGGAGAACGGCTGGCAGACCATGAAATAATATTGGTTTTTTCCATTCACTTGACAAAATCAATTTTTTTACAACGGTTGCCAAATTCGTTACCAAATTATTCGGTTAAATTTGGCCATCTGGGCGCCTGTCACAAAATCTGATGGGCGGCTGCCGGGTCGGATTTTCCTAGAGAGGGGGGATAATTACCCCCAAAAATTGAGATGCTAATTAGGGCATCTGGCATCTGACCCGGGAGAAATTTAGCAGCTAGCTGGGGGTCAAAAAATAAAGAAAAACCGTAGCCTTTTTTAAAAAAAAAGTAAATAACAAAAAAATATGACGATTTTGATATCAATTTTTTTATTAAATTATTTATGTTTAATCCATGGCGAAAAACCTGCAGCCTTGCCTTCCAGGTTCCTTTAAAGAAATTCCACTTTCTTTCGAAAATCTTTCGAGAATTTGAGAACCTTCAAAGCTCAGAAAGTGATTAACCTCAAGGTAAGTTCATAAAAATTGAAACATTTTTTGAGAAAAACTGGATCCTCGTTTTGCACTTTTTTGTAATAGCAAAATTGAAAGAATAACTAATAGGAAGAACCAAATAATAAAATATTTTTTAGGGAATTGGAAAAATACACAGCTCGTTCATTTAAAACAATTTCACTTTAACAGCGGTTGCAGTTAGCTCCAAAAAATGCCCCTTCGCGCTCGCCAAGAACGATTAAACTGAAACATATTTTGGAAAAATGGAATCGAGTTTCCACGTGTTATTTTTTAATAGCGAATAAAAGAAATAATAAAAAGAAAAAGCTAAATAATGAGTCGCGATGCAGACAATTGATTTTTGAAAAAATCCTTCACCCTAGAATATTCATGAAACATTTTATTGTCAAAAATAGCTCTCCGAAATACCGTAGAAATTTTACTGCGCCGCGACACGCAACGCTTGTGCCCACCGTTCAATTGCGTAATGCATTAATGTCACGAGAAGTGGTCAGTCTGTCTGCCGTGCGTAGGAAAAACCGCTGCAACAAATCCACAGCCTTGCCTTCCAGGTTCCTTTAAAGAATTTTGACTTAAAAAGGCGTTGCAATGATAATCCGAAAATGATGAAGGTTACACCGCGCGCTCGAGGAAATATGCAAAATAAAGCATTTTTTTCTGGGAACCGGGACATCGATTTTCTTGATTTTTTGTAAGAGCGAATCGAAAAAGTAATAACAAGGAAAGACCAAATAATAAAATGTTTTTTTAAGTGAACTGGAAAGATATATTTGCAAAGGGGGAAGCGGTAATTCATGCTGGCAAAAATTCCTCGCCCTAAAATAATTATGAAACACATTTTTTTGCGGAACTCCTTAGAAAATCCTTGTTTCACCTATCAAACCATTAAGGTAGAAAAGTGGTTCCTTATTTGAGCATAGTCGTAAACATAAAAAAAATGGAAAAACGACGTGAAATAATGTTTCAAAATTTCAGCATTGACACGGGCGGCCGGTTGCGACGGGGAGAGCTGCGATGCGGTCGCGCATCCGGAATGTCCGGCCGATTCCTCACTACAGAACGTCGATCATCCGGCCGATGGTTGCTGTGAATTGCCGGGGAAATGCGTCTGTGATCTTAAGGTATCCAATTTAGGCTCTTGTGCATTATAGATGGGGGACAACTCTTACCTCACGTAACCAATTTTTCAAATTTAATAGTGAAAATGTTTCTAAAATGTTTTTCACTATTCTTAGACGTAAAAACTTTACAAAATTCTATTAAAAAAATGTTAAAAAAAACCGATTTTTCTACCTAAATTTATTTCTAGAAGGCTCTCTAATCTAAACACCCCCGTTACATCGAAAGAACGCAAACTAAACAAGATCGTTCGTACTAATTGCTTACCGATCATCCTTAACAGCCAAATTCTTTGAAACGCCGTTTTTACAAATTTGTTTTCCGAGAAGTCGGCCAATAATTTTGGAATTTTCAAGCATTTTAGATTTATATGTTAATTTTTTAGAAAATTTGAAGCGATTCTTCCAAAAAGATATGGCTTTTTAGATCAGGCAAATTTTGGCCATTGCTAGCAAAAGTTTCAACAGTGGAAGGCCATTCTACGAAACATTTTTCTCAATCCGTTTAAAATGTTAACTTTTTGCTTAGGAGCTCAAAATTCAGAGCCTGAATTTAATTAACAATACTATTAATGATAATTAAAATGTAAAAAACCGGTTTGAGGTAATGATCGGAAACAAGGGATGAAGAAATGAGCTTAGAATCTGCCCTTTCTTCTCGTATTTTTCTGAAACATTTTTCCGAAATCACTCCTGCAAAACGATAACTAATTCACATTGTAAAATTAGTAAAAACTTTCCACGCATAATACGATCCAATAAAATATTATTTTTATCTTTAAGTAATTTATTTTTATTAATATTTTAATTTGAATTTTAAATAAGTAAATTGTTCCGATTTAGCGTTGCCTGTCGGAAGTGCCGGTATGTGAGGATGGGCTGGATCGGGTGCTCGTCGAAAATGGAAGGGAAGAACCGGGGAGATGCTGTAATAAATATGAATGCAGGAAAAAGGGTACGGTAGTTGACTGTATTTTTAAAACAATAAAAAATCAGCCGAAAAAACTTAATAAAAATTGATATTATGACTCTAGAATCATCCAGTCAACGCGATTTTTCTTAAGCGTATTCGCGGAATAATTATTCGGAGAAAAAGGTACTGAATTCTGAATTGTTTTGAAACATTGATTTATATTTTCATAACGTTCCTTTTTACGGTAATAACAAAACAATATTTAAAATTATTGGTACTTTTGCATTATCGGGGGCGGTGGGGATGGTCTAGTAAGGACAAGTTTTTAATAGTTCTTAGTAAGATTTAACTATGTAGTGGAAAACTTATCTAAAAAACCCGACATTTTGAAGTTTTGGCCGATAAATCGATTATCCTTCTATTTTTAATGGAGATATAGATTTTTACGTCTACCAATAAGAAAAACAGTTTAGAAGCACCGCTTCTATGTTAGAAAGATTGTTTCAAATTGTAAGAAAACTTCATGGACGAATGTTTCAACAATTTTGAAAACTGATGTGCTTTTCTTAAAAATAATATTAGCACGATTTACAGCTGTTGTCTAGAAAAAGCGTTAAAACCGATTTTTTTTCCAAAAGGGATGTTTTAAGAGGTTTTAAAAATGGACATGCGTCTAGTGCTTTACGTTCAAATCGGGTTTCAGAAAAGCACTGCGCCTCGGTGAAATGCCCGCGACTGCTGCTCGATTCGACCGGAAATGAGGTGATAGTTGGATTTATTTATCAGCAATTTCTTTGATATTATTTTTAAGGTTTTATGGTTTTTATTAAACAGTGGTCCGAGATCAAAGAAATGAAAGTCATATGATTGATTGAAAAACCCGTCCTCGGGTTCATTGAAAATTGATGCAACATGTTTTCACGTACCACAGCGAATTGCTTTTTTCGTAATCGATTTGCACCATATTTTTTAGCGAATTTTTAGTTAACAAAATACAACATTTATAGCTAACTTAGGCAAGGCGGGGTGTTTTTATACGCTTTTCAGTAATTATTATTAACTAAGTAATAAAAACGTTTTAAAATTTTCGAAGATTTATGATTATTTCCGTTCTGTTATGTCTAAAACTTTGTAAAATTTATACAACCAGTTTATACAAATCGATAAGATCATGAACAAATATATTATTACTCATGAACCGGTTCTCGGATATTTGAAATTTGATGAAACAATTTTTTGTAACGGCTTGATTATTTGAGCTGCATATTTTTTAAAGTAACATCGCTTAATACCATACGCGAAAATAAAGATTTCACATATAATTAAAATAGATATACATAAATATATTTATTTTGTTGAAGGTGGTTGACGAGGATTGCCCGGAAGATTCCCTCCGACCGCCCACCCATATCACGCCGGGCAGTTGCTGTCCGATTACGCCCGAGTACGTTTACGTTCCAAAGGCATTGGCAAATTAAGGATTCAGTTACTTTGCTGGACTTACAGAACGAAAAAACTTGGCCTTTGGAGCTACAGTACTCCACGGAAAAATGGTTTTTCAATCTAGGTCCGAAATTTAAAAAATATTAGTAAAAATTCATGTTATATATTTTATTTTTGGTATATTTCGATGTTTTAGATATTTTCAAAATTTAATAACTCATCTTTTGGACATCTTTTCGCTTAGAAAACATCTTTTATCGAATAACAATATTTAATGTTGTTGGCGATCAATAAGGCTGCAAACGCGCCACGGAAATAATGTTTTAGCCATGTAAGGGTCCAGGTGGCTTGTTAAACAAATAATCGGGTGGTTTTTACGTTCTGAATTTACTCTAATTCTGACTTCCGAATTGAATAAAACTTTAATGCTAAAATCAATAATTCTTTTTCAGATGCAAATGCCGGGCCTCAATTTGCCGGCCGGCCCATTGTGATGATGGAGAGCGCATCAAGGTCAGATGCGTACCTTAAAGGGCGAAAAATATTTTTCGATGTTCTAATTTTTAACGGATTATTAATGTTTGCATAACCCAATTTTTCTAAGCTAAACCATTCTATTTTTTTTAATTAATTATTATCCTACTATATATAAAAAAAATAGTGTTTGTGTGTGTGTGCGTGTGTGTGCATTTGCATGCAACTTCCGTCCGTATGTTCCAGTCGTATCTCAATAGGGGAGGCAGTTAAGGGTACGTATGATACGTCATTAGGTGCGTAATAGTCATGACACGACTGCACGCATATTTTTCAAAATCAGCTATTTTCGACATTAAAAACAGGTTTTTGTGAAAATCTCGCTCGGTCTCTTTGTTAGGAATCAATTTGCATGCACCGGAAGTGGGGGGAAGCCTATATAATGGGGGAGAGGACGCGCTTTTCATTTTTTACAGGAATTCAGGATTTTATGCAAAGTGATGAAGCACGGGGGTAACCCTGGTTTCAATATATAAAAAAATAGTGTCTGTGTGTGTGTGTGTGTGCATTTGCATGCAACTTCCGTCAGCGTGTTCCAGCAGTATCTCAATAAGGGGAGTAGTTAGGGGTATGTTTTATACGTCATTAGGTGCGTAATGGCCTTCGGATGACTGCACACTCATAAAATTTTCAAAAATTCGCTGTTTTCGACGTTAAAATTAAGGTTTTTGTTGAAAAATCGAACAACCTCTTTGTTAGGAAAAATTAGCATATGCCGGAAGTTGCGGTAGCTTATATAAGAGAAGAGAGCTGGCGTTTCGCATTTTTTTTTGTCATAGAAAATCGCGAGAATTATGCAAAGTGAAGAATATCATGGGATCAGACGGGGCCAGGGTTGAAAAGTCGCGAAGCGGCTTTTCAACCCTAGTTTTTTTTAATTAAATACCAGGGGTTCCAATATTTCTAATCAAAAATTAGATACGGTTTCTAAGCTTATTTGTAATATTCTTAAACGCAAAATCTTCAAAACCTTTATTAAAACACAAAATATCAGTGTTTCGAGAAAAATTACCCGATTTTCGATAGTCGCGACATTAAATACCGTTGAATCTTTATAAACAGACTATGTGCGGCCATAAATGGCTTTAGTTAGCCTAGTTTCCGTTATCAGGATTGATTAAATGGTGCTTCCAAGCATGTGAATTTTTGACTGGCGTGGCATTTTTCCGGAAATTATGTTGCACGAAACAGATTTTTGCAAATGTAACAAACGTCTCCTTTTTATGCAGGATCCATTTTTCCAATATAAAGAGATATAGTGTTTCTAGGCATATTTGTACTATTCTTGCACGTAAAAACTTTACAAATGTTTGTTGGAAACAAAATAGCAGTTTTTCGAGAGAAATTGCCGACCTCTGTAAAATGTAAGAATCGCTACGTTTTTTATTTTCAATCTGGTTAAATCGCCAAAAAAACCATTTATAGACCTTCGATTAAGTTACGAGGACTTTCTGGAATTATACAGAACAAATTCAGTCCCAATTATACCCCGGCTCCCCCCCCCTCCCCGGCTAATGCAAAAGAACACTTATCTGTAATTTAATAAAGGGTCTAGACAAGTAATCAAAATAATAGCATTTAAGAAGTTGTAATATAAAATTAATTCATTGAGACAACTACGTTATGCAACATTTTTTGATGTAAATAATATGTTGCACCAATAACAAGTTACGAAAAATTGCGAAATACGTCATTCGGTCCACAATCCTCAGCAGATAACTTTTTTTACAAAATCGCGGTTCTAGATATTTTGTAGCAATTTTTTGATCCGTTAAATTGCTCTATCTTCAGGTGATTCGCAAGGGAAACGGAAGCCCGGGGCGCTGCTGCGATATTTGGGAGTGCGAACGAGCCGAGACTATGGTAAGTAGCCTAAAAAATGTAGCTTTTGCCGTAACTATATCGTTATAATATGTATTGTAACAACCAAAACTGCCCGAAAACTAAAATATTTTTCGCTAAATTGGAAGAGCTTAAAAGGCTATGTATTTTTCTGCGATTTTCAAGACCGGGCACGAATCATGATAGAATTGGTCAGTTGACAAACCGGAATCACACTGGATTTTCAGAAACATTTTATTATTATTTACGCTTTTTTGGCACGGGATCAAAAAACTTTACCTAGAAAGTGCGCAAAGTTTAAAACATGTTTTTGTTAAACTTTAAGCAGGAGGGCTTATCCTTCTGCGATTTTCAAGTGCTTTTAGTATAGCTAACCTCCGACAATTTCGATATTTTTACAAAATATTTGGAACGCCGTTCGAAAATGAAAATGAAAATTCAGAAAATGGGCTAAGGTAAGAAGATGTTTACTTCCAACCCAAAAAATCCAAAATAAAATTGTTAACGAAAAATATGCAAAATTCAGAAAACCTGTTAAAAAACAATTTAATGTTATAAATTTACAAAAAAACCCAAACAGAACTTCAAAAGCCAATCATGAAGTTGCATGACGCAGACGAGGTTGCATTAGCCAGTTTCCAAACCAGAATTACACTGCATTTTCCGAAACATTTTTTCTTTTAGCGATTTTTTGAAACTGATGAAAAATGGAAGTTTACCGACAGTGTGCACCAAAATCTAAAGTTTTTTTGGCTAAATTAGAACCAATTCAGAGAAATTTTTCCGCAATTTTCATGCGCCTAAAGTAATGATTTACATAGAAGAAGGAATACAAGGAACTAGGCCATTTGAAGACGAACAATCAATACGAGCGGATTAGGAAATTGCCGAACCAGAATCACAACGAATTTTTTGAAACGTTTTTCGGAACGGGTTTTTTTGCGTTATCAGGAGACCTATTTTTCCTACAAGTCAAGAAATATTTAATACTATCATATCGGTATTTTAATAGTCTTCTTACCAAAAATTTAACTGTCTTTCGACTGGAAAACTATCCAAATCAAGTCCAAAACTATAAAAATGAAATCGAAATTTTGGTCAATCTCAGAATAAACTTTTTTGGAATCGCGCGAACCAAAAATCATCTGAAACATCATTCTTTCCTGATGCCTCTGCTGGTTTCTAATGAGGAATTTCCGCCGTTAGTCTTTTAAACTCATTGTTAGGGAAGACGTAGAAATCGATATGAAATTTAGATTCTTCAATTCTAGGTGATATTCATTTTTCAAAGTAATTTATTAGCCATAAAAATCACTCTGAGAAGAGGCGAGTATTATCGTAAATCCATCGCAAGAACTCGCATAATTGCGCAAAACATTTAATCTCTACGTGGGCATCCAGGCCGATTTTCCAGTCAAATACCGAATTCATACTTATAAAAATAATATACAATTTGTTTGCCCAAAATTAAGTTTTATCTTCAAAAATTTCAGGGTAAAAACTGCACTTGGAACGAGCGGGAGTACGTCGATGGGCAAGAGTGGCACTCCTCACAGTGCGAGGTGGGGCTCCTTTTAAAATTTTTTGAGAACTTTTAAAGCACTGTAGGCGGCGCGATTAGCAAATTTCCCGCCGAAAATTTGATGTTTCGAATTATTGGCCACCACCAAAAACATTTTTTTCTATAATTATAAAACCACACACACACACACAAACAAAGTAGGAACATTATAAAAGTTTGAAGGCTCTCTCTTTCTCTGCCGGTTGGCGCTTTCTAGCGATCTCTCTCTCTCTCGCTCACTCACTCTATCACGCCCTCTCTCTCTCTCTCTCTCTCTCTCTCTCTCTCTCTCTCTCTCTCATCTCGCTCTCCTCGCCATCTCTTTCTCTCTATCCACCTCGGCCTTCTCTAAAAAACTTTATTTAAAAATCGCGTTTCATCGAGCCAGCTAACTGCGCATCTTTTAAATTTATGATTTTAGGGAAAATTCTGCAATAAATAAAAAAGCACTTTCAGATCTGCAAATGCAAAAAAGGAGTGGCCCAGTGCTCGAAGATGACATGCCCCAAACCGCCGAGTGAGTTCTCTTGTATCTCTTATATTTCTGGGTGTTAAACTTTAATCTTTAAAAACTCACTGAAGGCGCTAAAATTGGAAGTCCATTTATTGTTTGCCCGATGAATAATTAAATGTTTCATCAAACGTCCACCAAGGGCGAGGTAGTCGTGCCGTAATTAGCGCGATGTTTTGTTCTGACAAATTTCTATGATCTATGATGGATTCAAAAAAACCACTCCAATCTACCCATCCATTAATGAACGATATTTTGCTATAATTTAAGCTAGTTAAACATATAGGCACTTTTGTAACATTTATATGATTTTAGCAAAAATTCCAGCAACAACGACAACTGTATCTGAATTATTTTAGGGTCATTTAAAGAGAATCCATTTTTGTTCGCGAATGGAATCCAAACAAACACCCATAAAATGATTGATTTTAGTTATTTTTTCGGTGATTGTTTCAAAGCAGCGACTTTAATTCAGTTTAATGTAATTTATTTCGTCCTAGTTTTTTTTGCTAGCGTGTTCCGGATCCTTCAAAATGGCAAAAAAGAACAAGGAAAATAAATGTTTCAGGAAACCTCTACCAAAAACGCAAATGTTATCACCATAATGAAAGATCCAATTTTCGTAAACTTAAAAAATCTCAGAAAGTATAAGCTAGTGGCATGATTGGTTTTGCCATTTATGTTCCCTAGTTTATGTGATTCAAAATCATTTTAATTAATTTAATTGCATTTAAAGCGTTTTTATGCTTGGTTTTTGCGAACCTTTGGAAAAATGAAAAATAAATGTTGCATATCATTTTTGGTCGCCGCAAGATTTGTTCACCTTAATACAGATTTACCGACTACGCTAATTAAAAGTTCACTCACTTATTAAAATTAGGACCTGTTGAAATGGTTTAATTTAATTATACCTAAGTTTTTGGGGTCTATGCGGTAGAAGATTTTTTTATTTTATTTACTTTATTTCGTTAATACGTTTTATTGCACCTTTTAAAATGGCAAAAAAACGAAAAAATGAATGTTGCATAAAATGTTCAGTAGGCGCGAGATCTTAACATCTTAATATGACAATTCGCCGCCTTAAACTAATAAATATTTCAGTAGATTATTAAAATTACGTTGTTTTAGGTAATATTTAAGTAAAATCCTTTTTATTACGTTTTATGGTAATTTGTTGCAGGCCGTTGCACGTGGGTGGGAGTACCAGCTGGGGAGTGTTGCCCCGTTTGCCTTGGCTGTCAATCGGAGCGTGGCGGACAGCTGGAAAAGAAGAAGATGAAGGACGAGTGGGCAAAGGATGACTGCACCACGTCGGTGTTTCATTAAAAACATTCTTTCGATTTAAAAAGATTTAAAATTCAAGAAAAATAATTTTACTTGTTGATTTTAAATAAATAAATGGACAAGAAAAATTGTCGTCGTATTCCTAGCTTTGTGAGCATAGCTCTACGAAACATTTTTTTAATTCGAGGGGAAATTGTTAGGCGCTAGTTTTAATCATGTATTGTCAATTAAAAATGTTTCTATGTATTTCCAGGTGTACCTGCTCGGAGGAGGGCGAAAATCAGTGTGTGCGGGCGATGTGTTCCGTGCATTGTGAGAATCCGAGAAAGGTGGAAGGGCAGTGCTGCCCTGTCTGCGATGGTACTTTTATCTACTTTAATGTGGTTTTTCAATTAAAATATTCATTAACAAATATTAACCCCAACGCCAAAAAAGCACCCGTAACACTTTTTGAAACATTCGTTTCTCACGAAATCCGATACCGGTGAAAAAACACTGGTTTTCTTGCTAAAATTCGTGATTAGATAAATTTTCTCCTTTCCCTTATGATTTTTATTTTATCAAAAATTTTGCTGCATGCGGCGCTATTCGTTCACGTTTTGACTGCTATTTTTAGAGCTATGTAACCTTATTTCTCAAAATTTTCTCGTTAATCTTTCGAGTTTTTTGAAGAAATTTTTTGGGGCTCCCCCGAAATTTTTTTCTGGCTACGCCCTGATCCTGATGGTTCAACTAAGTCCGCGCCAATTCCGGAGGTAACACCACAAAATGAAACTCATTATTGTATGATGAATAAGAATTAAAACTTTGGGCGAAGAAAACCGCTTTATAAACTTAAATTTAAACCTAAAAATGATTAGCCATTTTAAAACTTTAAACTTTAAAACAAAGCAAATATCATCACACAACTTTAAATAGAATATGTTTGTTCACATACCCAATACCCAAATACTTCACCTGAAAATTCTGACGTTCGGCCGAGGTGCTATAAAATGTCAGCAAAATAAATTAAAAACGAACATTTTCAGAGCCGATATGCCTGAAGATATAAAAATCTAGGGATACTGTATATACCTTAAAATTTCAAAATAAATTAAACTTAATTTGGTAGAGCCGACGATTCTGACACTGCCCACCACCTGCCCAGCCATCGATCATTGCCCGTTGAGGTGCGCCAATGGACTCAAGGTACGGTGTTTTTATTGTATTTATTTTAAATGGGGATTACTTAATAATAATGATATTAAAGATATTTTAATAACATAACTAAATTAGTGGAAAGCAGTCGTAGCTTAAAATTATCACCGCCCAAAATTTTTATTTTAGCCTGATTGATGAAACATGCGATTTCGAGCCAATTTTGTTCGTACGCTGGGCTTTTGCCTAATGCAAAAATTTAGTTGGTCGTTGCCAAGGAATATTGTGTAACATTATTTTTTACTTTTCTCGAAGTTTACTTTTTCGTGGTTTGATATAATTTTAAATATTCGAGTTATGTTGAATCACAGCTTAATTTAGATATTTTTATTTTAAAACTCGAAAGAAACCACCGATTTTAAAGCTATATGAATTAAATTTACTTTAATGAAAAGGAAAAATGTAATTAGCATTAAAACAGGGCTCAACGTCACACAAAAAGTAATGAATAACCCAAAGTGGACGGAAAATTACCAAAACTTATTATTTTTCTCCCAAAATTTTTTTGCAACACTATTTTTAAAAATCAAAAATTTCGCCATAAAATGTGAGAATTTTAAAGCTACAAATTCCTGGACTACAAACTACACCCAAATTTCAGCGCAACTCGAACGGCTGCTTCGAATGTGAATGTCTGCCCCTTCACGAGCCACTCCCATCCCAGTGCACCGAGTTGAGCAAGGAAAACTGTGAAAAGTGCGTTTAATCTAATTCGTCTAGGGGTTGGAAAAATTGATGTAGGACTAGGCAGGCTAGCAAGCAGGCCTTTGCGGCTTTTCGTAAATTATAGAGGGCAGGCTAGCAGGGATCCTTGCGGAAATTGGTAAGCAGGTTAGGCTCAATGAAATCGGAGGATACGCTCTCTAACTGTTAAACAAAATTGGTTGCCAGTGGCAAAAAAAATTTGAAACATTTGTTTTTGCGTATGTGGAAAAAGAAGAGAGCGAGAGAGGGAGAGAGAGAGAGAGAGAGAGAGAGAGAGAGAGAGAGAGAGAGAGAGAGAGAGAGAGAGAGAGAGAGAGAGAGAGAGAGAGAGAGAGAGAGAGAAAAGGGGGAGGGGCAGGCTAGCAGAATTTTTTTCTACTTTGGTAAATTATAGGGATGCTCGCAGGGATTCTTTGCGGAGTTTGTGGGTTAAAAAGACTCGCTAACTGAAGGAGTTCAAGACGGAAGTCAAATGTCAAAAAATATTTGGCTGCCAGCATCAAAAATTCAAAACATTAGTTTTTGCTGCATCGGAAGAAAAAAAAAAGAAAGAAAGAGAGAGCGAGAGAGAGAGAGAGAGCGAGAGAAAAGGAAAAAGATAAATTTTTCGTCAGTATTATAATTTTTCCAGTTTCAAAAAGATATTCATTTAATCCTCCAAATTCAAAAAACCATACGAAATTCAACCAATTCAGAAGTTATTTCAGTTTTGCATAATTTACAAAAGAAGTATGACATATAAGCGCCCTATTAGGCGATTAAAGCAATTTATTTAATCCCAGAGAGTTGAAACTCATTAATTGCAAATACATTCAGGGTTCAAGAATTTTTTCAGACAATGCGCGCACGGGTATGCAAAAGACAGCGAGGGCTGTGCCCAATGTCGATGTGCCCACTGCCCTCCTCTACATCAATGTCTGAAACATTGTCTCTATGGATTTCACACGAACGCCATCGGGTGTCCCGTATGCAAATGTCGAGGTAATTTTCGGGATACAGGACTGTTAGCGGGAGGGGGAGCTAGCTGGGGTACACTAAATCACAAAACAGTCAGAATCCATCAAAAAAAATCCTCTAAATTACGAATTTCCGGAATTTTGCGTCAAAAATGTACTGTGGGTCTGTAAATATGGCCATTCCGCATAGTAAAAACGGTTTCCTGATCAGCTCAAAATTCCGCCCAAGCTGGGCTTTGTGCAGAATTTTCGTTTCAAAATCCCACATCCACTTCTTGCCTCTTGCCCATGCCTTTTTAGGCGACGAAGGT
Source organism: Mesorhabditis spiculigera (assembly GCA_958295435.1). Lineage (NCBI taxonomy): Eukaryota > Metazoa > Nematoda > Chromadorea > Rhabditida > Rhabditidae > Mesorhabditis > Mesorhabditis spiculigera. The sequence continues at coordinate 8,018 of CATQJA010001871.1, read as the reverse complement.
AACTGGATTTTTGTGGAAGTGGCTTACATACCGCGGGACTCCTAAACTCACGACAACGATTTTTCCCGAAACTCAAACTTTTTTGCAACATTGCATTTTTGCAGCCAAAATCGACGCCAAGCTGACAATCTCGGACCGGCTGGACGCGCTGAGCGGATCTGATAGATGTGGTCGGTTCAAATATTTATTTTTTTTCATATTTTTGTTAATGGCGTACATACCAGGTTGGAGATGCCGCACGCTGTTTAAAACAAAAATATCCAAATTAATATGGAGGCATTTGGACGAATTGGTATCATAATGTCGAAAATCATACTGCCGAAATTCATAATGTCGAAAAACATAATGTCGAAATTTCATAATGTCGAAATTTACATAGGCTAATGTTACCGGTGAAACCGCCAAATCCTAGCCAAAAAAATTTCCACATTCTATTTTATCTTATTCACGACAACATTTTTTTGCCTAGAATTCGGGGTCTTTACCGGGAATTTTAGCTTATGTAAATTTCGACATTATGAATTTCGACATTTTGAAAATAAGCCCATTTGGACGGACGACACATTTTACGGTCATTACCACCTTATCAAACCCGGCAAACCTAATTTTCACGAAACATATTTTCACTAATAGGATTTCAAATTTACTCGATTTCAGTAAAACCGACATAAAACATAGCAAAAAATAACAAGAAAAAATGACAACTTTTCAGCTCACCCGCTGCCAAGTGGAAAAATCGTAGAGAGGGATGGCGGTGAGTGGTGGAATGATGGATGTCGACATTGCTTCTGCGAGCATAAGAGGGTACTTTTTAAATTTTTAATAATGGATTTAATTTAATAAAACATAAAATTACAATAAAAATATATTGCGCAAACATGTAAAATATATGGCGCAAGGTGATTTCCATAAAAAAGGTGATACATGAAAACCCGTTGTCGAAAACGTCAAAAATCTGATAATCGATTGTCGTATTACTGGGGTTGCAATTTTATTCCAGCCAGTTTCCACGTAAAAGAAAATGTCTGAAAAGTGTTTTTAGTAACTTTAAATATATTTGGGATGGAAATACACTTTTTAAAAACCTAGAAAAATCTTCGTTGAGCTTTTGTCCGAAAATCGGCTTTGGGTCGAAAAATCGATATTAACTTTGTAAAGTTTTTATGTTTAGGAATAGTAAGAAACATCGTAGAAATATTTCCTCCATTTATATTAAAAAAGCGACTCCTTAAAAAAGTTTTGCCCTCCCCCGATAATGCAAAAGCACCTTAAATTTCGACATAGAGATCAATTTTGCGCCGGATCCTTTCAGGAATTGCCAGAATGGGTTTGCTATAGGTTTTTTGAACAGAACCAACAGAACCTGCTATAGGTTTTTTGAACGAAACACTGTATTTCAAGCAATGAAGTTGTCCCGTTTTCAAATCCGACTTTTTCAGGAATTCTGCTCGTTGATTACCTGCCCGGAACGGCCGGACGAGTGCCCCGAGGATAAATGGGTTCAGAAAGAAGGTGGGAACTCAATTTTGTAAAGCCTTAAAGGGACAGGCAAGGCCAGAAAGTCTGGATTTTGTTCGCAATATTAATTTCCAATTGCCAAGGCAGATGCAAGGCGAAAAAATGTTTCGCAAAAATTAGGCTTTTCCGAAATGTGTTGGCGTCTTAATCCGAACCGATGCACTTCTAAACGCTATTGCCGTAAGATTCCTTATGTTTTAATTCGAAAATAATCGATTGTCAATTTACTACAAAAATAAAATTATAAATGTCCCATTATTTTAAAAAACGCAATGCGCCACTTTCCATGGCGTAATTGATTATTTTATAGCACTATGTCTTGGATTTGATTTTCGATTTTAAGCTACGCGGCCGCCAGAAAAAATGTTTCGCAAACTTATGTTTTTCTGGTGTCGGAACCTGTCTTAATTGTCCGGTAGTATGTTGTGTAATCGATTTGCCTCAGGGTTTGCCATAGTTTTTGAAGCGCCCGCCCCGTGTAATTTCCTCGCGTAATCGCTTGCGCGCGTTGTAAAAAAATAATTGGAAGAAGAATAATAAATAATAGAATTGATTGGCTGAAAAATAATAATATAAATATCCGAAGCTAATAAGATAGCTAGCATCCACAAAATTCCAAATCATTAATTGAATTTTATAAAGTGGCTTCCTAATTAATAAAAAAAATTTAAGTTTTAGGATTAAATAAGTGAGAATTAAAGCAAGAACTTCATAGGAAAAAATGCAGTAAATGAAGTAGAGAACCCGTACTCTTAATTCTTCTGAGAACCCGAATCCGCTTCAGCAAACCAACAGGAAATAGGAAAATCTCATAAAAAAACCCTCAAAAACGTTAGAAAAAGGATGCTTCTTTGAACATACAGGATGAATAAAAAAGCGCCTAAATTTTTACGAAAAAAAACCTTAAAATAAAACGCGCACATGATTAAATTATGTGTTTTGGGGACTTGATTAAAATTTTTTGATTAACTTTGATGTTTAACTAGTTTAAATCATTCTATTTTTTCTTAAAATTTTTCGTTTCAATTTAGTTAAAATTATTTAAATTTCAGGTGAATGCTGCGCGTCCTGCGCGGGAAATTCTACCGTACCCCGACCGGGGTCCCGCCACGAGCATACCGTATGCCAGAGCCCGGGCACTGGACGCCTCTTTACGGATGGGGAGACGTGGCAATTGACGCCTTGCGTATCGTGGGTATTTTGCAATTTTAATCGACTTAATAATATACTTAATTTACACAAAAATATTCGAAAATATGAAAAACAAATCATAGTTAGTAAACATTTTTCACCTGTACCCTTTTTTCGGACCTGAAATCCAGTCACAAACTAAAATTATTTTTACCCTTAAATTCCTCCAATTATGTGAAACATAATTTTTCGCAAAAGCCGTGCTTCAGTCGTTTTTCTCCATTAAATCCGTATAGCTCTATCACGAATAATAGGAAATTTATACCGCATTTGACGCTAGTTTTGAAAACAAAAAACCATTAAAAATTATAAAAAATTAAGCAAAATATTGACTTTATAGAAAAATATATGAAAATCACCAAAAACTTCAAAATTTTCGGGTTTTCAACATTTTTAAATATTTTCCGAACTTCCTACACATGCTACGTAAAACGCTATTAAATATACGATTTGTTATTATTAGAAAAATAAACAAAAGAACTTTTAGCACCTCGCTAAAAATTTGCAATTTGCAGGGGGCACGAACGAAAATTATATATTTTTAGTTTTGTAAAAACCGGATAAAAGCAGAAACATGTTTTCGCAAAAACTCGGAGCTGACCAAAACCTTTCCAAAAATTTACGGAAAAACATTCCAAAAATAGATACTTTGTTTAGTTGTACGTGCCGGGTGGGGTACGTGCTTTGCCGTGCGGCCACTTGCCCGGCCGTGGCTTGTGCGGAGCCGGTGGCTGATCCGGAACGGCCGTGTTGCACTACGTAAGTCTTCAACCACCACTTTTTGCGCATTAATCAATTGGATTTTTTGTGGCTTTTTTATGGGTTTTGTCAAAACATACTCCAGAAAAGGATCTCTTTGTTCCCTTTGTTCTCAATATTCACAGATGGCCGATTGCCCGTATTTGCCATCCAGTTCCTATGGATTTGTGTCAAAACATAAAAATTCTAAAGCCCTCATGGTCACTACGAGAGAATTTTACGTTTTTTTCTTTTACATCCGTTTTTTAACTTTCAGCAGATCTTTATGCAGTTTCATTTATATGTTATTTCATCTTTAAAAATGTATCTTTATCAGGGAATACCGTTTTTTTATAAATCCAAAGTAAGCATTTTAATAGTCTTTTTAGTAGGATTTAGCCATATTTCGAGTGGAAAACTATCTAAAATTTCAAAAAATTTCGAAAATTGCAATTTTCTGGCCGTGAAATAGGCATTTTTTTTATTTTTGTTAGAAGCCATGGCGCTTCGCACTTAGGAAAGTTAAAACCAACTTAACAACACTTCCTCTAACTATACTAGAAAAATTCAATACCAAGGAAAAAGTTGGTTTACCCCCCCTAATCCCCCCCCCCGATAAGGCGAAAGAACCGATTTTTATTAACAGAACGTCCCAAAAGTCAAAAAATTCGGATATAGTATAAAACAGGATCGTCGGGAACACTAGTCCCGGAGTTTTTCCTAAAAATCCATTTAATTTCGAAACATTTTTTCGAAAACAAACTCTGGGATTAAAAACCGGCTAAATCGGTTCAATAGATTTTTGAAATATTTAAATTCTATGTGGAATTTTTACTCATATTTTTTTTGATTTTATTTAAAGTGCATTTAAAATCGTGTTTTGACTTTTACATCTATAAAATGAAAATAAACTTATTTTCCAGCTGTCCTGGCGAGGAGAAGACGACGGATGGGGCCGTGATCTGTACAGATGAATCTGGAACGGCACATCCAAGTGGAGAACAATGGAGGACTGACGATTGTATGTTTCAACAAAAATTTGCAAGTAACACTACGGGCGGCGGAGATTTTGCCACTTTTTCTAGAAATAAGCACCGATTCCCATTTTTGATATTTAAAAAATGCTTTGATAAAAGGTAATGGTTTTTTAAACTTAACTGCATTCGGGAATTTACCAAGTTATAAAAACTGCATAAATAGAATCATTGCCAACCCGATTAGTGCAAGTAGAAAAAATCCTTTTGGCAATATCCTGAAACATTTATAAATAACCAGAATTTTCTTATGCACTAAAAATTATTTCGCGCTAAAAAATGAAAGAAATTCTGTTCAAATCTTCAAAAAAAATGGGTTTCAAAATCATGAAACACTTGAATTCTTCCTAAAGCTAAAAATTGGTTTTCGCCTTTGCTAGATAAAATCCAAGTATGGTCCCAGAAGTTGTGCAGACTGCGTTGCGAGATCAGGAGCTTTTGCTTTATCGAGGGGAGGGGGATTTTTACGTAAAACCGGGAAAAGTTAGACAATTTTTTGACTCGATTGTTGAACGACGAGCAGCCAATTATCTGAAGGATCAGAAAACATGGTCTGAAAATTTATGAAACACACGGTGCACATAGGGTGACCGTGCATAAAATAACGGGAGCACTCATGATTTCAAATATTTCAATTATTGTGGAATTTTGGGGGCGCCATTCGATAGAGCAGCGAAAAATCTACTATATCTAATTATTTTCAGCATAAAAAATGCAATACAAAAGTTTTACAGCATAAAAAGTATGCTGGAAAACGATGGGCAGCAGGAAATGCCGAAAATATATACCAAAGAGCTTCTCATAGCGGGAAAAAACCATGTTTAAAACTATGAACTAAACTATGTTATTATAAGAAAAACTTGAGGTCCTAAGCTCGCCTTATTATCGTAAAGGTTAGAAATATTGTGTTGCGGAATTATGAAACATGCTGATTCTCGCTGGATTTACACTATGCTGTATCGAAATCCCTGAATTTTCTGCTACTATTGTTTTAAATATATAAAAAAAGTTGTGTAAACTCCTAAAGCTCATCCTAATCGATTTTAGGTACCTCTTGCACGTGTACGGTGGCCGGGACGATCGAATGTTTCCGGGAATCGTGCCAGGACCCAGATACGCCGTGTAAAGGGAAGCTGTTGGCGGTGAAGGGGAGATGCTGTCCGCTGTGCTCCGGTGGGTTCAAAATATACCTAAAGCTAATTCTCTAAATTATTCCGAAAGATTACCCATTACGAACAATAGAAAAAGCTACCAATATACCAAAGAATCATGGTTAGACGATGATTTAAAAAATGTTTTTCACGCTTGGAAGGATTTTAAAAAATTTATGGCGAGTTAATCCGGTCAATTCTGAATTCCTGCGATTAAAATTCTTTGATTTAATCAATTTGCTTTTTTAATTTAAACTTTTCCTCATCCAGTTTTTTAAATCTATTCGATACTGTCTTGAGCAGATTTACCGCCTGCTCAATGGCACGGTTAAAATTTCGCGTTTTAGAGATTGAGGGTAAAAATGAATTGTTTGCTTGTTAATTTAGCACATTTTTGTTCCCTGATTTAATTTCTATATTTTTCAATCAAAAATTTGTGTTTCAAACGTTGCAACTTAGTTAGACGGTTTTGAGCCAAATCCCCGTGGCATCATGCAAGATTTAAAATTTTGTGTTTTAGAAATTTGCAGTAAAAAAATGGAATTATTACTATGTAATGCAACTCTGCTTGCGAAACATCTATATTGCGAGACTTAAAGGGGCTCCGAACTGCCAAATCAAAGCCGTTTGGAATGCCTCTTTGATTTCTGGCAAATTGCCAGCGGGCGCTGCGGGACGAGAGCCCTCACTTTTTCGATTTTTGCGCGAAGTTGTTTTTGCCCGGTTTCTCTGGGAAAACACTATAATTCACGAATTCTGAGCCCATTTTTGAAATTCTCACTCGATTTTAAACAGTTTTGGTGTTTTAATCATCAAATTTGGCCCAGAAACAGCCGAGAACGTGATTTCGAAGTGACAACAGGCAATTTTCAAATTTGCGAGCTTCCCGCGCCCCTGGGTGTACAGAGGCCTCCGACGTACAGGGTTCAGATTTTCGGGCCGTCACTCAATTTTTGGCAGTTCGTAACCCCTTTAAGAAACTTGAAAATCTATCCTACTTTTAAAATTTTATTTCGATGATTTGCTGGCCCACTCCCTTTAAAGCTACTGAAGGGATGGGTAAAGCAAAGTAAATCTATGATTTTCCATAGATTCTAACGGGGCGCGACACGCGACGCGACTCGCAACGCGCGCCAATTTTTATTGCGTAATCGATTACGATAGTTTTTGGCGGGGGAAATGAACCAAGTTTTCTTTAAAAGCAGTTTTTATACTATTTTTAATTTTTGAAATTAAATTGTTAAACATTTTTCCAAATAAAAGGTGGGGAGTTTTCATGATTTCTTTATCATTTAATATTATTTTAGACGCGTTCGAGTCGGGCTCAGTGTGTCGTTATGAGAATGAGGTGTACACGTATCGAGAGGAGTGGCGGGATGGAAATTGTCGAAATTGCACGTGTCAACAAGGTATGTGTGTGTGTTTCATTGAATTTCCATGTTGAGTGATGTATTTATCTTCTAGTAGAGCTCCATAAGTACCCTAAAATCTCGTGTATAGTTCCGGTACAATTTGGTTCCGTACCAATACAAATGACACCAAATAATGTGCGTAGGGTACAATTTGGCGCAAAAGTTATGTAAGCCAAAAGAGCCGGTTCTCAGGGCCTCATGCAGCAATTTCTTTCATTAAACCACTCAAATTGTTGGAAATAGTCGAAATGCGAACAAATATTCCATCAAAATTGCAAAAATACCCCTCGCGAGCGGCGTTATTTGCAAGAAACCGCAAAACGAAACACACCTAATGACGGTCATACGGAAATACGGACGCTCCGTACACATGAAAATTTTCGCCCGGAACTATACACGAGGTTTTAGGGTACCCAAAATTTGACAACAGGGTTACCCGATCCGAAATTCTCTCTGTTAGCCTGTCCGTATCGTGTTTTTGTTAGTTTCTGGAACACTATCAAATCTATGTATTAATTTTTATTCATAAATTGAATAATCTTGTAAAAACGAGTTTTACGTTCCCAAATAGTCTCTGCTAGTCTGCCCGTTACTTCATTTCTGTGACAAATTCATGGGTTAAATTCCATTCCTTAAAGACCGCTGCTCGTCATTTAAACCGCAAAAGATTGGTATAAATTTTTTCGTTTTAATTGACATCGACCAAACTATCAGTACTTTGTCATAAATTTTCCGATTTTTAGAGTTTGATGGAACATTTTTTTTCAAAATCCGATTTTTGGTGCACGTTAAACAACTTTTTTAATTGTTCAATTTAATTTTGATAATTTCAGGCGGTCAAACGGTTTGCCGCGAAGCGGTGTGTCCACCATGCAACGATCCGGTCCCGATTGAGGGCCAATGTTGTCCGCTATGCAAAGGTACGGTAAAATGAACCATCAGGGCGTTAGAAAAAGTATGCAGCAATTTATGAG